>JAPYYT010000926.1:0-35006 GCA_030522565.1 Ceratosolen corneri
GCGCCCACCGACAAACTCACCTGCCCCCCACCCCCGACCCCCATACCCCCACACATTCACCTATGTGTCCATGCACTTGTTCGAAATGTTTTTATTCTTTAGGTAACGAATGGCGTACCGAAGCGAAGCATACATCAACGACTTCTTCCTACGGAATCACTACTTTCGAACCTCAATGTTTCTCTGTTTCCTTTGTTAAATATTGTCACATTCAGTAGAAGATAATTCCACAATATAATCTTGATGGTAATCTATTATTGTAGCTGCAATAACAGTATATTTTTATTTTTACGATGCATTAATCATTATTGATTAAGTTGCATTTAAGTTGATTTAATACTTCGTTTCATACGAGTCAATTATATAACATCGATTCCTCCAATTTATCATCTAAAAATACTTATCAATTTCCTTTTATCTGTTACAATCTGCATATGTAGTAAATTATCAGAAATGGATAATTGGAAGTGAATATTTTCCTCGGGTGGGTAACAAACGTTATTGAAAGAAAATAAGAGTATTAAGAATATAATAAAAATAGACTTTTTTTTGTTAATTGTTTTGTCTTATTTGTTTTCTTATTTTTTATTATTTATTCGTATGATCTAATGGCTGCATACGTACTTGTCAATTCGAAAAGTATTACTTTGGTAATTCAATTTGACATGTGGATCTCTATTATAGAACATAACATTCACGTGTTAATACGAGTTGTTTGTGAAAGTAGATGTGACAAGTACTTGCGTTGCACTTCGAGTTATGTTTCGTAATATTCATCCTCCAGTTCAATGAGCGTTTAAACAAAAATGCCCAATAATTCCTTACCAAAATACAGTTCAATTTACTAGTATCGCAAAGTCGTAACAATCAATGCATCTAATGCAATAATTAAGTACGCGGTAAAATTAATATTAAGTAACAACTACGTCACTTCTTACATTGAATTCGAATGGTTCGTCTTATTATCCTAAGCATCGTGTTGCAGAATTTTTTTTATTCGAAAATAACGCAAAGCCGATGACATACATTGTCGGTCTGTATTGCGAATAAACAAACGAAGGCATTAATCGCGAAACTCACGCTTGCGAAACAAGACTTCGGGAACTGACGGAGCACATTGGGTATGAGGGACGCGATAACGATGTGGTTAGTAACGATTCTGAGCTAAATCGACTTGCCTCCTTTCAAATGCACGTATGTGCCTGATGAGAGGTAAGTCTTATGTTGTTATCTCCCTCAAACCCTTCTTTCTCTCGCTCACTCGCTCCGTTTCTATGCAAGAGGCGGTAAATGGGGGATTAATTGGTATTCCTTTGTCAAGTCGTAATCGCACACTGATGTCTTAGTTCGCTACTAAGCCTTAATTTGATTTCATAAACATATAATATAATTTGTCAATCAGCTCAATCATTGAGAGTATAAAAATCGAGAGGTTTTTATAGGTGAGAAAAAAAATAGAAGTAAACGCAGGTTGCTTTCTAAACATAATTTATATTCACAAAATTCATTTGTAAGTTTTTAATAATGTTACGTCTATATTTGTATATTTTCAAAGTTGCGATAATAATTTGTTGGAAATTTATATTTACTAGCTTTCATGTTATTTTTATCCAACACTGTTACATACTATTAATGCATTTCTAAATTAAATCGTATTAGAATGTTTGAGCGATCAATCTTTCCAATCTTTATTATAATTTATTGCCAAAGAAAACAGATAAAATATATATAAATTCTCTATAAATATTAAGATTATATTTAAAAATAAATTTCAATGAAGATGTGTATTAGTGTTGACAATAATAAATTATAATTTACTAACTATGCTTTCTTTATATTCCCTTTATATTCCCTTATATATACAAATTCAATATATATATATATATATATATATATATAAACTAGGTATGTAAAAATATTGATAATATATTGGTCCGTGTTAGAAAAATAAAAATTCAATTACACAAGTTGTTTTCTGATGATTCGACAATTAAAAATTATTCATACATTTTATTACTTTCCCTAATTTAGCAATAATTTTAATTCCATAAAAAAAAAACAACAATTTGTTTAAGCTTTTCATTAGCTCTAGCAACTTATGCTAAATTCAGTCCACTCGGAATATTTGTTATTACGAAGAATTAGAAAATGCTTTATAATTACTTTTTTTAAGGGCATACGAAATTCATGATAATATACGAACTTTAAAAAGGTTTTTCATTTTATTTTGTATCAAATCGTATGTTCCCTAGAGGTGCGAAGGAATAACTTATAACCATGACTTCATAAAAGTATATTTACGCTACTTTTAGTTTAGATGAAATATACAAAAATATAATGGAACACATATTAATATACGAATTGAAATATACGAATCTTTATATGAATGCTGCACAAAAAGATGAATAAGGAAATAGTTAATCTCAATACATAATGATGGTACAATAAATTTACAAGTAAAAAATCTTCTGAAAAAGTATGAGCCACGAGCAAAACGAATTATGGACTACTTGGTGTTAAAAATAATTCTAAATCACTTTATTCCTATGTTTTTTAACGAATTCACAGAATATGTGTACATGAGAAAAAACGTCACCGCTTACATATGTAATACACAAAAGTCGTTTGCGTAGTGACAATTCCTTTCCTTAGTTAGCATTTTTTATCCATCACACGCACTTTGGTCTGTTCTCACCGTCTCTTCCTCCAGCATAAATACGCAGCTTAACTCGTATCTTTTCCTTAGTTGCTGTACTTCACTGTCAGAAAACATGCGCATATTCACACGTACAAACTTTCCTCCCTCTTACTCCTTCTTAGTTCGAACAGTAAGAAGTAATATTTCTTTCCGTCTTTATTCTTTCCTGTCTTTGACCTTATCCATCTCTTTTACCCACCCGTATTCTCCCCCATCCTATTTCTCTCTCTCTCTCTCTATACACATATATATATATGTATACATGGGCGCACGCGTATATGAGTCCGTCAGTTTTCCCTTTCTTTTAAGGGAATTAGCATGGACGCAGGCTCGGAGGATAGAATATATATGCTCGTTTGCTTGTTTACAACACTCGGGCATCGGGATAACGTTGTTATTGAAGTTGGCCCATCAATGGAATCAAACGTGCACGCAAGCCTTTATCAAAAGCCAGGGTCAACAGTGGCAGAAACAGTAATAGTAGCAGCATTGTGCATCGCTTGTAACATGTTAAATGTCGCGGTCTCCATTGTGTTGGGTTGAGGGAGGGAGTTGTATTTGGCCATCATTGGCTCCATCCACGTCTTTGTAATTCTCGGTTCTGGGGAGCGGCGAGTACTACCGGCAGACATAAGAGGGGTCAGCAGAAGAGAGACAGAGGACGGGAGACGACGACGACGGCAGATGGCAGATGGTTTCGGGGCCCGCGCGAGTCTTTCTCGAATAAGCTGTAGCGACTCGCTTAAGAGAGGAATGAAAAAGCGCGAGGTCGGGGCGCGGCTAAGAGAGAAAAGGAGACTCGCGCGCGCGCGCGCGCAACCTAGACGTCGGCCCTTCTCCCACCCATTGGGCTGGAGTCCTACGCGTGCCGGCTGCTCGTTTACTTGCCACTTTAATCACCGTTAATTGAAAGCGAGCCGACTAACGCACGCTCGTCCTCCCGTTCCCCCTCCCCCGCCCCTTCGCACTCAGCTTACTATACTCTCTTGTACTGTTTGGCTGGCTGTCTCGGGCTCATTCGTGCAGATACACCGCCAACGCCGTGCCTTAGCCCGTGTCATTTGCAAAATGTGGGCAAATGATACGAGCGGATGGTGCTTTAGGAATGAGCGGCAAGAGGATTGTTATTGGTGCACGGCAGAGAAGTGGCAAGTAAGGAAGTCTTGAATATTAATCGTCGTATTCTAAATGAGCGATTGCATCGATTTTATGCCCCACGTTCTTTTATAACTGTTGTAATGTCCTCAACTATTACAATGAGTATAAGCACTTATTATGTAGGATATTATATAGGACGCTCTGCCAGTTCTTTTGATTCCCTCGCTCACGTTCAATTTAATTTTCATCTAATTTACTATTATCTTACAATTTTGTTGGCCTGTCATACGATTCGGTATTTTCTACATTTTTATCTGAAATTCTACGTGTCGTTAATTTATTTCCCATTCAAAATTACGTATCCCAGTTACCATAATGCATTAAGATAAATTAATATATATTAAGTAATTGGGATTAATTTGAAACTAATTAGCGATAAGTGCGGCTCGCGCAATCGTTATTTTATGAAAATATACAAAAAGCTGTTAATGTTTATTGTAGAGATATTCGTTTTTTTTTTAATTTAATATAAATATCTCACTTTGTTCTTTTCAACGATAAAAAGAAAAAAAATTGCAAATGTTAATGACTATCAAATAGAAAAGATCGTATCCCATTATATAAATATTTAAAATATTAACGAACTGAATTTTTTTGTTAAGACATATTTTCAGGCCGGAAATCAATAATTTACTTTGCAAATTACCGTTAAAATTTTACAATTCATATATATATAATTCAAGTTTTTTCCCAGTTTATGTTTAATCGATTAAACAATTATAATTTATACTAATACGCGTAATTCACTGAGTTAATGGACACATGAATTATTATTTGCATTCTCATTCTGTCCTTTTCTGTGATTTTCTATACTCACGACATTTCTCATTTATATTTATGACCAATTCATATTAAAAACCACGCTAATGAATATTTCAGGACTTTTTACAATAAATAAAAATGATTATGCTTTAATCCAAGCACTCGTAATACACATTGAATTATCCATGATATGAAAATAAAAATGATAAAGTTGAAATTAAATTGAGGAAAGATAAACAAACTTGTCAATATTTTCTTATCAAATATTAACATTTCACATGAAAATAGAAATCAATATTAGTTGCTGGATCCTTGGAATCTTAAAGTTAGCCAGGCATAGTTAGTTCACGCAAGTAAACTAACCAACGAGCCGCATTAATATGACATTAAATTCTTAAAAATCGTAGCTCAGAGCGCACTAGTCCGTAAAATATTTTTTCATCTATTGAAGCCCAAGAGCTCACCTTCGGAAATCAAGTTCGGGAAGGCATTATTTACTCATGCCGAGGGACATTAATCCACCAGCCCTGGCAATCGCCAAGTTCGCGACGCGAGAAAACAAGTGCCGAGCAAGGAGCGCGAGCACCGGCTCTTGAGATTCTTCGGCCCCTAATTCGGTGGAGTGTCGCCTTTAAGAGCAGATTGACTGGGTCGGGGAGGAGGGTACATGTGTCGGTGTTGCTGAAAGCCAATGCGGAGTAGTGACTTGGCTGGAGGATCGCCAGCTCGCTCGCCAATATTCCGCGTATAATGCGCGTGACGAGGGATCGTCCGATCGGGGACGGAGCCTACGAGCGTGATCCCGTGTTCGAGCAACGAGGAAGTGGTTGTTCGAGGATGGTCGTGCACGAATTTGCAGCTGCAGCTGTGCCGAGTGACTGGCCCGTCGACGAATCCGCCCTGTTTAGCCTCCGATTAGGTTGCCCACAGATAGCTGCCCGGGCTTTTCGACCACCACCGGCCACTCTCCTCTAATGAGCTCCGCACACGTGATATTATAAGTCCAATGGCCGAGGATCTTGATAATGTGCGTCCGATGAGAAGTTGGGTGTTAAGTAACGAGGCTTGATGGCTTGTATTGATTGATTTTTTTTTTTTGCAGCATTAAGTAAGGGGAGCTAAGGTTACTCAAGCTTTGTGAGCTTCGTTTTATCGTTTTGCATGAGATCAGGTGGAAACGCAGGGAATTAGGCAGCACGAGAAACGTTTTATATAATATTTATTTAGTGTGCCGCTTACTTGCACTCTTTAAATCCCGTTAATTATGTAACTCCATAATTTATCTCTAATAATTTATTGCTTCGGAGAATGTCGACTATATAGCTGTTAATTTAAATAGCATTCAATAATGTTTAAACAAGAGCCATGAATCAACTCTGCAGTAAGAAGTTTTAAGCAGAAATTATTCAGGCTTATAAAAGTTTGTCGGTTGTAATTCGCTATTTCTTATTGGAAAAGCATTTGAAATGATAGAAAACAGATATAAAAGAAAATAAAAGAAAATTAGCAGATTTAACGAAGGTAATTTACATTTATTTATATCATTTGCAATATGTACTTTACCAATAATCGGGAAATAATAAATTATCCACATTAATGAAATTCAGTGAAGTTAAATCAACTCCAACGCTCTTATCATACATTAATTACGTCATTTAGCCGGATTATAATTAAAAGAAAAATATTTTATCGACAAAGACAAAATCGGTCACTTAATTTATTGTATTATCAGTGTATCGTCTTGAAATTAGGATAAAACCAAGCTTAACGTGAAAATAAGCTGGGTCGTATATTATATCTTGATAATACGGAAAAGTATAAATAGTTTAAAATTAAAATTTATTATTTACATAAGTATACATGTAGTTGAAAACAATAATAACAATAATCTTTTACGAGAACAATATCTTGTTGCAGACGTTTTTTCAAGAAAATGTAGTTTCTTTCAATTTATACACATATTGCATAAGAAAAATATTTATACCAATGAAATGACCATTAATACTTGTGAAATTTATATGTGAAATATTAAAAAGATATCAAATATGTCATACGCTTTGATACCATAAGTCAGTTAATATTTTTTATAGAGAAGAACAATGTTAACATATTGAACATGTTATTAATGGTAGATCTATGATGTCTCATTTGGTTAATATTGAAGTATAAATTTTAAAACACATTAACTTGAAAAAGTTTATAAATAATTAGAAAACATGCAAAGAAATATTATGATTCGTTTTAATTCAAATCTCACATTATAAATCGTTAATTCTATAAGTGTAATTATATTCATTAATTCTATTAAAAAAATTTTATTGTTTTATATATTTACAAAGCACTTCTGTGAACAATCTTACAGATATTTTATAGATTATCTATAAGCGACTACAGTTTTTTAAAATATTTAAATTATTTAAATAATAACTGAATATTAAATAGGAAAGCATTATAATAAGATGAATAATAGTAATAATAAATTTTAAGTAATATACAATTAATAGTGGCATATTCGCATTTTATAACTGTTGGACGGCATTAAAAATAATATAAATAAATTTAATAATAAATTTCTCAATTTATTAAATTATAATTTCATATTTATGTATTGCTGTATTAATATCTTGCAAAATGTTCAAATCCTATGCTAAAGTAAACACATGAATCTTTTGTTTTTTCTTTTAACATTTACTACCTAGTTTTAAATATTTTTTTCTCTTATAATGCCTAAAACAAATAAATAACTGTGTTAAGCTAACAGCTTTTTCAGATGTGTCTTATATTCTGTTTGTTATCGCCAATTAAACAAAATAGTATTTGCACGTGGTTCATCCAGATCTTTTCCGACTAATTGTACGATTCATTGTAAGAAAATCTTTCATCCAAACGTTTAAAGTAAACCAGCTTAAATTCTAATACTATTTCAAATTAAATAAAATAAAAATTGTACACAATGCATTGAATTTTTATTTTAAAGATTACTTTAGCATTTTATTACATTAACATTTATTGCTCCTATATAAAATATATAAACAATACTATACTATCGAGTACTATATTATACTATATAGTGCAATATACTATAATACTATACTATACTTTAATACTATACTATACTATACTATACTATAATACTATACTATACTATACTATACTATACTATACTATACCATACTATACTATACTATACTATACTATACTATACTATACTATACTATACTATACTATACTATACTATACTATACTATACTATAATACTATACTATACTATACTATACTATACTATATTATATTATACCATACTATACTATACTATACTATACTATACTATACTATAATACTATACTATACTATATATAAAGAGAGAATAGCTATTTCAAGATAGATTTTTTTGAAATTCATATAACTGAAGGCGCAAATTAAATGCTAAAAATACAACAAAACCGAAATTACTATTTTCATTATTTAATTTTGAAAAAATGCTAATACTCCTCGGATAGTATGCAGATTTTTAAAAAACATCATTATATTAAGTTAAATTTCTATCGTACTGTTGACTTACTTTTAAAAATTTATTCAGTTATACATTCATTGAATTTATATATTTTTTCATTAAATAAAAGTAAGTACAATGGTTTTCATTGTGGACTTGAGCACAAAAATTTACTTTCTTATAGTTTCATTCAAAATTAGTGGTTCTTTCATTAAAATTTTCATCTAAACACAAAAATCAAAATACGTATCTAATAATGTTCATTTTCATTGTTATTTCCAATAGTCAGATAATTTTTGAAAAATTATTCCAAATATTTCGTTCAATATCTAAAACTACTAATAAGTTAAAATATAGTAATCGCACGTTACAAGAGGTATGAGTATAATTCTAGATAATTTATTGCGGCATAATCAATGGCGATCTATAACGGAGCATTTGCAAAAGATTGATTACCAATGCGGTTAAATTATTGATCCGATAATTTTTAATTTACAGATGAAAAGTGTAATTTATATACCTACTGAATAAACACAATTATCGTTGTCTTTTCTTTTCTATTTTCTTTTAATAACACATTGGGCATTTTAAATCATCTTAATTCGATGGTCTTTTTGTCAGCAGCTCGATTGAAAAACGACATTAGAAATACTTTAGAAATACGCAGATATCAGCATAATAAAGTTAATAAAATTCACCTGTGCGGTCTCTCTTTGTGTGCATTATGCGCGCTGAAATGCATAGCAGCATCCAAAATACCATGAACAAATTGCTTTATTATTAGGGGAACAATGAGCCAACGAGACACCGGACTGCAGTAATTCGATTTGCAGCTGTGATATCTATCTCTCTCCCGCACACTTTTATTCCCTCGCTTTATCTATTAACCTACACGCTTATGCATGTATATGCATTTGCAGTGTTCCACGCAGTGTTTAAAAGGTTGGCCTTTGTATTTTCAGCCGATCGCATTGAGCATTGTTGAGCACCGTCAGTGGCTTCTCTTACCCATTCATTCACCCTCTCTCTCTCCCTCTCTTCGTATATCTATCTATATATATATCTATATATATGTATATATATCGAAGCGCGTGTAGTATATACAGATATGTATAATATATGCATATATTATCCAAGTTTCCTGCCCTATTTATGTGACTTTCCCCGCTTTTGATTGCACTAAAGTCGCGAGAAACCAACCCTTCTATGCTCCTCCCTTGCTGGCAAATTATTACCTTTAAGACTGGCATAGCTTCAGAAAGAGGGAGGAAGAGGGTTACTGCGAGAGAAAGAAAGCGGACTGTTGAAGAGCTTTTGAGGAAACTTGACTTAATAGCGCTTATTTAAAAACGCTAGCGTGCTCATTAACGCAATGTAATGGTAAAGCAAACGCAATGCCAACTAATTTTGAAAGGTCGTTAGAATAGTGAAAACATGGCGTTCAAGTTGCATTTATGTTTAGTATCACGTTAAAGATGTTCTTGTGATAATATCAAGAACTTGTGAATATTATGAAAAATGTATTCCAACGTAATATTGAATTGAAGCTAATAATGTACGGTATTAGGATAAGTATTTGATTGTAATATTAAGATACGTAGTTATTGCTAAATTTCTATGACCGATATAATTATACATAATGAATTGAAATTTTTCTAAATTCTTCTAATCCAATGAAAAAAATGAATGAAGCGAATGGTAAGAATCCTTTATGTTTTACAGATTCCACTTTATACTTTAAAATGTATGAATGCTTGAATAGTATATATATATAAAATATAAATATATATATATGAAATAGTAAAGTTATAGTAAATAAAATAGTACATAGTTGGTGCGTTGAGACTTTTCCAAAAGCATCTTTAGTAAAAATATAGCGAAAGTTTGAAATACAGCGAGTTCATGACACAAAGCTTATGTGTGAAAAACTTGTGACGTTATGCACAATTTGATGAAAAATTGCAAAGTGACTAAAGGCTTATGATCCAAGTACCGATGTGCCGTTATCACATACTTCAACGGATTTATAATTTCAAAAAACTCAACATAAAAGTCTTATCTATAGTTCTTATTTAGTGTGGGGCAGGTAAGAATTAAGTACAAGTTTTCTTTAGAAAGTGTAATTATTCTCTATATAAGAAAATACATAGTAGTTTTAATGTAGCGTATTAGACGGTAGGGATACGGTTTTGCGAGAAAAGTCTCGCTTAAGCCTAATATTAGCATAGATATTGCAATGATAGCAGATCTCTTGTGTTTAATAGTGAAAAAGTGTCTCTTTGCATTATGTTGGGAGGATTATAAAATATCTGATAAACATATGGATAGGTATATAAGATTATATTTACAGCGATACCGTGCGCATAAATATTATAATACAGTTGAATTTTTACGGTTAAGCAGTATTGGTTAATCAGTGCATCTATTATATGGTATTTATATAAACGTATACAAGTATTGGAATTTATTAAACAGAAATATTAATTTTCGTTCTAGAAAGTCGAAAATGTTGAATTAGGAAGATGATTTAAATACTAATTTTCGAAAGTCCATTTAGTAAGATATTATGAATTTTAAAAGTTTTTGGCTCATTAAATCGGTGCAAAGAGTTACAAGTAAGTTATAAATACATTTTATATTAGACATCGCGTGAATTACAAAATAATGTAAATAAATAATTTCAAAAATATAATATGTTAAATAAAATATTCGAATAAAGTAAATTAACGTTACTACCCACATTTAGCAAAGATATCGTCGTGAAAATAGTTGTTGTCAGTTTCGATCAATAAAATTCATGAATTACATTAGGATAGGGCGATCAGTAGCCGAATTTGTGGAAATGTCGGCACACTATTAACTACGTTGACAGTTATTTAAACGATCCAGGATATTTTGATTAATCAAAGGACCTCCATGATAGCCATATTTCGTATACTAATGGAGCTTTTGTTTTCACAATTATTGGTTATCTAATATTGCCTAAATGACTTAAGTGCTTTACACATTTTGTTTTAGCTTATGATAAATGCATCAATTTTATTATGAAAATTATGAAAATCTGACTATTCCTGCCTATTTCTTTATAAAACATTTAACTCTATATGTAATTATAGATAAATGATAATTAATACGAGGGATTTATTTGAATGTATTTAATGTAATTAATTTGTATTTATGCTAGTGTTAGTTCCTAAATTAATGAACTAGTGAATATAAAGTTTTTCACATGCAATATTTGCAATATGTAGAAGTGTATTTGCATATATAATTAAATGTGTATTTTGTTTTAATTATCTAGATTTCATTAAAATCAAAATATCTATTTAAATAAATTTATTTTTTGCCAGATTAGATTTTATAGTGTTCTATTTAAATATTTTTAAGATGTCAAAGCTTGAAAAGCAAAAATATTTGTATTATAGGATTAAAAGTGATGAAATTTATTTTACTAATAAACAGCAAAACAAATAATTGAAATATATATATATTTTTTTTTTTATTACATATTTATTTAATCACATTTATTATTTTATTGACTACGGTTATTTAATAAAAGAAACTGTATTTCGAAAATAATTTGAAATGCCAAAATCTTGATCTACAACTTCTTCATACTGACTTATTCTTATACAATAATTATCAATGTATAATAATTTTGAACATGGACAATATACGTTAATTATAGACATTAATAATATATAATTAAATCATGTGATTATTCATTAATTTATAAACCAATTATTGGAAGTTATATTTATTTTTAATCCTGTGAATTTATTATTAAATAAAACTAATCTGTTGATATAAGAAACGTAAATAAAAATTACGATTAATTTTCTAAACCATTAAACTAAATCATTCGTTGACAGAAGCAAATAAAATAAAAATATAGTATAAACTACGTAAATTGTGAGAATTTTGGAATACCGTATATTGATTTTCAAAATAATTCAACGGATATTTACAATATTTTATGATCAAATTCATACCATTTTGTTAAAAAAAAATGCTTTTCCACGCTTTGGATTTAAAAATGATAAGATATAACGATGATCGAGTGGTATAACGATTCGTAATGAGAGCATTTATATTTCTGTAAGTGCTAAATAAATTTTTAATAAATAGTTATTAGAGTCAATGATTGAATACTTCCAAATATACAAGGGTTTTCATATTTTTTTATAATAAAATCTTATAAACAGTATTTGTTAAGACAAAAGTAATAAAAAACATATTTATATACATGTATAGCATAAATTGGATTTTTTTAATATTCATAATAATGTCATTTATAATTTGCATAAACATTTTAATCGTGTACGTAATGTTTATTATGTGACATTTACGTTTATTATGCAAAATACATGTTTATTTTGATAATCACTTTAAAGCGATTTCAATTAGCACAATGAAAATGTACACTACGGATATATTTGAAAAATTTAAAAAAGGATCACTTTGTAGATGAAGTAATTTTTTTTATTTACTTCTAAGATGTTTTAAATCCTAAAGTATGTTTACCTATAATTATTCAAACTAAATTAGGAATATTTTTAATACTTTTAATAAAAGGGTAAATGTATTATTTTATTTTTCACGTAATAGTATAAACTTATACTATTACTAGCAATAAAAAATTAGTCGAAGTGTATTTTGTATGATTACAAGTACCTTTTGATTGACTTTTCCGTTATTTACTTTTTACAATGAATTAGATGGAGAAATAATGTATATTATTTATTACGCATTATGAAAATAATATTTAATATATATTCTAGATAGTGTTCATTTAGAATAGCTAAACAATAATAAAAAAAAACTCGAATTACAATTTTTAATAATTTAGTATACATCTTTTATAATTAAATAATTTATAATAATAAATCAAATGACAATTTCTTTGTTCGCAAATTTATATATACTATTTTTTATTCAATTTATTAGTATATTATTATTTAATTAGAAATTATTATATCAGTATTATATCGTCAAGAAATTATTTTCGTAATTATTGTTAATCGTCTCTTTTTAATTATAATATAAAAATAATTTATAACAAAATAGAATGTAATACATTTATTTGTATTGTATGGGCAAGTGGAACGTTATGTGTGTTTAAAATTATGTTAAAAATTTAAAAACAGCTAAAGAAAAGATATTTTTCAAGCCAATTTTCATATTACGGAATATTATATTATTACTTGGTGAAGACGGATACTGGAATTTAAAAGAAATGCTTGTGAAAAGTTGGGAAAGTTAAAACAAATACAGCTAATGCTCACGAAAGAGAATAGATACGAATGAGCAAGCTCATTAAGTAGAAAAGTGTAATAGCTGGACAACTGTATGTGGTTGTATTTTTTACGCTACTTTGTGCAAACTCCAAATGAATACATTTAACTGTTGATGCAAATTTTAATGTGGATTTCCATAGTGCAATTAATATGTTAATATTATTGCTTGATAAATAGTTAAGTGTCTAATTTAAAGGAGAAGTTTGTTAATTAAAACTAAGTATCAAATAAGAATAATCATTGTAAGACCTCTAACTATTGTTAATGCTCCCTTAATTATTGCAATTATCGCGAATACTCAATACGCATGTAGAAATCAATATAATCTCCGATTTATTACGCTTGCGTACGTGTACTCAAGCTGTTGCACTTGCAACTTGAATGTTCCAACCAGTTTTTATTATCAGCCCATTTGACCTCCATTATTTATTCACACCGTTCAAATAATTAGCGATCGTCAGGATTGGCAATTCTATATCAGCGCGTCCACTTCCAGGAAATATTATTTTTGAAGCGCAAAAAAAAGAAACGGATGCAGCCATTGGCCTCGACCCTTCGGCATATTGGATTTCAAAAGCCAAACGAAAGAAAAACATATTTGAAAGAAAAGTCGAGTGCAGCACCTTATGACCCCGGGAATAAATACTCCGGGGTCTTGCACCGCGAGAGACCTTAGAAATAGATTAAAAATGAAAAAAGTCGAGTAGTTGCAACGGAGCGAAGTCGACAGGATGCGTTCGATCGGCTTCAAGCCAATAAACTCGCGAGCTGTGTCGGCGGTTAGCTTCCCGTCTCTCTCCAACGCTCGCTTGGATTTTTCCACCCCTGCTCACTCCGTGGAGCGAGGAGGAGAACTTTATTCCCCCGTCCTACTCTACAATTTGGACTTCTTAAGCGTCGTACTTGTCGAGAGGATTAAATATTTGTACTCCTGGGCTCTTCGGCTTCCGCCGCCGCCGCCGCCGCCGCGGCATCCGGACACCAATAGCTAAGGTATAAGCCCGAGGCCCATGAATTTCTAAGAGAATGAGTTAAAAGTTTTAACTAACCGTATCCCCCCACCCACCCACCCAACATCCTCGCACCCCTTATCGCGACCACCAACCCCCACTCCCACTCCCATTCGCCTCATCACCATTTCTCTCGTCAACTATTCGTCTTTTCTATGCGTCCATTCTTAAAACTATCGCCTACTACGTGTCTACAATTTCATAATTCATTGTGTCTCCTTATTTACTCTCTTTATTCTCTCTCATTTACCTGACTCCGCTGCTGCAGCTTTTTTGGCTCTCCTCCCTCTTACATTTTCCTACTCTTTATCGATCCTCATTTTGATTTATTTCTAACCGCATGGTTGGCTTCTTTTTCAGTCTCCCTCTTTCTGACCTTCAATGTTCTCTTTTTAATGGCATTTTTAGCCCGGCTATTAATAAATTTAACAATTTTAATTAATCCCTTCTCTGCCAAGTTCTATAAAATGAGTGCTCGTTAAAGGAATTTTTTTGTGTATTTATTTGTCATTAATAAGCTAAGAGGATTTCTTCGAGCATAACATTGAGCGATATTTACAAAAATATTTGACCTCGTTTAAAGAGTTTAAAACAACTTGCGAACTTTTTGGTAAAAATTGCCTCGATTTTTTATTGATTCAAATTTAAAATTCAAATTAATTTTGCACTTCGACATATTTCATTAAATTCAAATTCTACATACCGACTTGTAGTGCTTCTGTGATTCATTTGATTTAAAATATTTCTTTTCCGTTACACTTTCAACACTCGATGGCATTTAATTAATTGAAAAACAATGGGAATGTGGCTAATATATTCATAAAATTTATTACTTATTACGAATACATAATCGTATACGTAATCATTTATTTTTTATCCGTTGTAATTAAAAATTTAAATAGTCACATGAGAAAGATATTTAATCTTTTGTTTTTTATTTTTAAAAACAATTTATTTGCACATTAAACGCATTTTATTAATAATTCATGACCTAAGTAATTATCGATGGATATTTAATTTTCTGTTTTCATTTTAAAAACCAATTGAGAAAGAAAAACCATCCGCTTTTTCAAATTTTCAAATTCAACTTTTTACGCACAATCATTAGTAACTCAATTTCGTTAAAAATGTATATTGGAGAACGAAAATAGAGAATTAAAATTAATCCAATATATCATCTGGAATAAAAACTAATTTTTTTAACTAACGGGTCTTAAGAGATCGAATAAAGCACATTAAACTGTCTCGAAAACTTTTAATTCATCGAAAATCCAATTGATAAGACAACAGTTTTGATCCCCTTTCATTTCCTCAAGCTTTCCTGTATCATTTTCCACCTCCTTCCAATACGTTCCTCATCAATGACTTTCTCCTCCCCTTCAAATCTGTTACAATCTCTCATCCCCTTTTCTACCTCCTTCCTAATACTTAGCTAAGCTCAGCTTCTTTATCTCATTCTCGCACTCTCCTCAGATTCTCCCGACCCTCCCCCATTCCAAAATGCACACCCACGCACGCGCCGACACGCAATTTCAATTCTAAATTTGCAAAGCGAAATTCGAACAATATTATCACGCCATATCAGCGCGAAATATAATTAACTCGGCTCGCCACTAACTTAATATTGCCTAATGTAATTTGTACATTCAGCCGAATTAACCGCTGTTGCATAATAGCTCTTGCGACTTTTTCCTGTTTTTCCCCGACCGCACTCGGCGAAAATTTGCTCGCGCTTTTGTTTATTCGCTCTCTTCCCCCACTCCCACCCACCCATGCTTTCTTTCCTCGCTCTTTCTTTTCTTTTGCGCACACTCAATGTTCCCGAGGCTCTTGGTCTCTTTTAATTGTTCCATCGTCCCGTCCTTGTTCTTTCTCTTGTTCACTGCTGCAACAGCTACAGGAACTGTTTTTTTTTTCCGAGGCCCATTCACGCGAATATTTTTATTATATTCAAAGTAACTCTTGCCGCCTAGATCGAAGTTTATTAAAACTTTTAGTTAGCTGCTTAAAAGAGCAGAATATCACTATTTTATAATTAACAATCTTATAATAAAAGGAGGCGTTTTTTTCCCTCGAAACTAGTCCCATCCCAAAAACGTTCTCAATTACGGAACAATGTATATGCTCTCATATACTTCAATTTCTCACACTTTATTCTCCTTTTTCACTGACGCTTTCTAATATAAATTTATGAAATTCAGATTGTCAAAGTTTCCTTTCATTAAAACCGATATTTTGCTCCCGTGTGACGGCTTGTCTTTACTTTACGACATATCACGATAATATACCCATACAAAAACTTGGTACTTTTTCTCAAGTCCAGCCACTCGAGAGGAATTATAAGTATGCGCTCATTTAATTATTATATATTGGCACATATTTTTAATAAAAGTTTCTCAAGCACTCGCTCGGCTTAAAGCGTCATAGACATTATATGTTTTCTGATTTATACCAATTAGCACAGTTTAGTTGTAAAAAGTATAAGTTGTAAGAACTGCTTTGCATTTAAAATGCATGAGCTCACAAACGTATTCTCATACATCACTTTTACTCAAGTATTTTGATCAAGTATTACATACTCATAGTTACAATATTATTTTACAATAATATTATTTTGAAGCAATTTTCTATTAATTTTTAATATTTTAATGTCAATTTATGCCGTTGGAGTCTAAAATTTGTTTACCAATTAAGTAGTGTATAATTAGAAAATAGAGAACTCGAAATTTATTAATTGCCCAACATTATATTATTACTCTTGTCTTAATAATTCTATGCGTAAATGAACAATAGCTATTTATATAATTTTTCGAAAATTTATAACTATTTCGTTTTAAGAGGCAGCAATTGAGATCGATTGAAGAAATAAAGCTTCTGAAAATTTCTGAACGATAAAATTTGATCTACGACTAGTGTGTTATCGAAAATGAATATACGATGCTATCTCTATCTATTTTGACTTAATTTAAATATTCATTAGTTAATTAAAATTCTTTCAGCGTATCGGGAGGACTTTGATGTGAAGCTGTAAAAGCACCTGCGCTATCGTATACTATCCTTTCCCCCTCCCACTCCTTCCTTACTCGCTCTCGCTCGCTCGCTCGCTCAAACACACACGCGCGCGCGCACGCACCCACACACCTTACATCTATACCTCTATTATATTTCCTCTATCTTCGTTCGTGTAGCTAACGAATCTACATAGAAGGCAGACCGGGGTTAAGTCACTTCTTGCCCTGGCAATTTATTTACCTATAACAGAAGAAATTTTCCCTCGGAAATGGAGCCCATCTGCACTAGTACATTTGTTAGCTTACTGATATCTTTATTCTCATACGTGGGCATTAAAAATTGCCGTCACCGGCTGCGAGGCAGAGCACTTGTTTTCGCAGCTAAAGCTGTAATTACCGTGAAATTTTCGTTCTTAATCAGAAAATTATGAGGTCGAAAATTTCATAAGCGAAAGAAAATTGTTAGCATACTGCAGTTGCAAGTATGGCCGGCAACAGCAGCTCGGCATATATATTTTTCGCATACCTCTCCTATTGTACTGGCATGTTTATTGCTCACGATGAGGAATGAAATATATATGTTCAGATGAGCGTTCTTTAACGATACTACGTACTGTCACATATTTGAAACGATACTTACCCTCGACAATGCTCTAATATGTGACCAACGTAAGCTCTTCTAAAATTATTAAACTAATTTTTATATACCTGTTACAAAATGTATGTAAATTTTACATTTGCAATATTAATCTGCCACTCTATTGTTTTTATATTACCATTTCGAAGAAGGTAAATTGTTTTTATTTCACTAATGCTAAAGTACAAGCAGGCTAATTCTGCAATTTCAAAAAGTTATAAAAATAAATTCCAATAATATTTTAACGTGATAAATGGTGCGAAAAATCAAATTAAAAAGTTCCTGTGATACACAGTGCAGAAACTTTGTTGTTGCATGTGGTCAATGCACTTAAAATTAGACATTGTTACACTGTTGGAAAAACAGGAAAGTGTTGAAGCAGAATAAGCGAATTACGCGATGTGCAGAGTAAATCTCTGGATCTCGGCTGCCTCCCAGTTATATATATATATATATATATATATATGTATAAGTTGAAATTTTCAAGTTATCGCGTGTTTGCCAAATCAACTGTCATTATTCATCGGATAATAAAGTCATACTAATATAAACGCCATTTAAATATCGCATATTGGAACTAGACAATTTTTTCATTGAATTTTTCAATATAAGAAAATTAATTTGAAAAAATGACGAAGAATTATTTTAAGAAATTAAGATTTTTTAAATTATGTTGTAAAACAATTTTATAACATTTTTTCTCATTTCATTACGTGAGTACGGAATTCAGAAAAATAAATTAGTTCAAAAAAAACAGGATCAGTGTTACTTTTTAAAATGTTTAACAGATTCGTAAATTATGAATCATCTTTTAATACAAGTTTTTCATTCAGTTGAAATTATAAATTCATTTGGATAATGGTCCAATAAAGAAGTTTTGTAAAACTGTAAAAATATTAAAATTAAATATAAAATATAAGACGTCTAACGTACGTTATACAAATCACAAGTGAAAATATTTTCAAACTGTGATTCGAGCATTTTTAAAGCCATATTTAAATTAATTTATTAGACAGTTATTATCATCGAAAATTATGAATTCGAAAATTTTTTTACATACATCAGGTTTTATAAAAAGGAATAATGTCCAAACGCTATTCCGCATAATAAATATTTATCGCTTCTTTTAATGTACAAATCATTTTCGTAAGGACAATTTTTCTCTCTTTTTTTATTAAATTTTGAAAAAATTGATGATAATTCCATTATTAAAGAATAATAGTAAGTTGATCTAATACAATCCATATAATCTTCGTACGAATGAATGTACGAATGGAATAAAAAAGGCATCAATTGTTCTTATTCAAATTTCTCTACTAATACGAAATGGTATACAAATAAACTTTTCAACCAATTTGAATACTGAAACAGCGAACCCGGATGCATTCCATCGAGACATTTCCTTTTCAATTTCGAGAAAATGCCCGAAAATTCCGGTCTGTTAATTCTCAAATAATCCGCACATGGTCGCACGCGTCCAGCATGGACAAAAAGTCGGGCACTCGACTAAAATGAGAAATAAGTGCGCGAAAAAGAAAAAAAAGAAGAACTAAGAAAGACGAGATGTATGCCACACATGTATGCCAATCACTCGACAAATCATAAAGGCGCGAGCGGCTTTTCTCGCAAGAAGAAAGAAAGGAGTCGGGGAAAAAGGAGCAAGCATCCAGTGAAATATCGTCAATCCTAAAACGCTACTAGCCATTCTACAAAGCTCCGCTTTGTTTGCGCCTCCACTCGAAGATTCATAACGTAAAAAAAGGCGAGGAAGAGAGAAGTCGAAGAAAAAGATGCGAAGACTGACGAAATGAAAAGCAGAGATCCAGTGCAGGCGCACACGCGTCATCCGAGAGAGAAAAAAAATCTCATGGGGTCGATATACTACATAGGAAATACTCTTATGTACATCGAACCTATCCCTCATTTAATATACATATCAATATATCGTATTTGTAATGTGCAATGATGACTTACAATCTCATATGTCTGAAGGACGTTTTCAGCCGCGATGTATAGTTTCTGATTTCATTGTAAGCAAAAATTTTTAAATATTTTGCATCAATTGGTTTTGTTCATAGGAAACTCACCATCTTTGATTACGAGTGTACATTTTTATTTCCATGACAGTTTGTAAAATTCCCAAGGCTTTTACGTATCTTTTATCTTTAAATCGAATTATTATCTATCGATATTTTATTAATCTCGTTATTATTTATATGGATTTAATTAATAAATAATTTATTATTAAATGAATATATTTCCTCCCAATTCCTTTCTTTCAAATTCAGTGAAAAATCTGTTAATGTACACACACAGTATCATATAATATATCATCATATAATTGTAATATGTAATTATATACTAGATTTACTTTAAAAAAATAACACATAAAACTTTAACTGTTGCGTGAAAAGATACTTTTGATTCTATAATTATTTTTATTATATTACTAGTTTGTATTCAAAAATTTTTATTTCAGATTGAATATTCAAATAAGACAATTAAATAAAATTTTCATACGTATAATTATAATTACTATATTATGGTCAAAATCAGAAATAATTTATTTTTATCTTTAGAAAAGATATAACAATCAGCTAAAATATAACATGGAATGTACATTTGCATAAGAAATTATCCTATTTAAGTTTTAATTCTCCTAAATATACAGATTTCTAATAAAAATTATTTCTAAACACATGTCAACAATTTTTGTATATCGAATTATACATTTCAAAATCATTGTTCGTTATTTGATAAATTATATTATAGGAATAATTGTTTTATAAGAATACATATTTTATAAATGTGATTCTATATCACAGAATTTAAAGTACAGAAAATTATTTTACAACTTAACTTAATTAATTACAAATTAATTGCATATTTCAAATTTAGTTCTAAAATATTAGTTAAAATTATACATTATTTGAAAAAAAATATTAAGTTTCGTATATTTTTATTATTTTATATCATTTTTTATTAAAAAAAAAAAAAAATAGATATGTAATTTTTTATATATTAAATTTAAATATTTATTATATGCAATTTTAGACTTTATGTAGTGCAGTTAATTTTTAAGAAATTAATATCTATCGGTCGAGAAGTTTCCATTAATGTCTAAAACCTAAAGTATAACTAAATATATCTTGACATGACATTTTCAGTGATTTCTAGTTGCGTTTATATGAATTTTAATAATAAATTTGATATGTTCTTAAGAGTGCGGCAACACATCTGGAAATATTAACAAAATTATCGTTTTAAATAAGAAGAAATAAAGATGTTGAATTTATCTTTCTCAATATATATTCTTTCATTATTGCGATTTTATAGTATTGAATTATAAAAGAATTATGATTCTCGTATTTATAAAACTAATATTTGACGAGTTTATTCGGAAAATCGTACGGTACATAGTAATATTGAATTATAATTTTCCATGAATAATGTTAATACATTATATAGCTAAATGTGAAGTAGTATTATAAATTTGTATAATCATTCGCTTGTAAAAGGATTGTTAATTTTAAATATTAAAATCGTATTGGAATAAATAGTAATTCTTTGAAGTAGAATCTGTAATTATTTTGTTAAGCGAGGAGCATTATCGACACCACCTGACACACAAGATATTAGTAATTAAATTCTTAAGCATCTTTCTTCATTTAAAATTGTTTTCCCAATGAGGCCAGTAAAAATTAAATTCCATAATTTTTGGAAATTCTCCTCCCTGCAAGAATTATATATTTTCAGGCTGGAAATTTGGTGAAAGCGAGGGAGTTCAAAGGGATCTCTTGCTCTCGGCAGTCCACAACGGCTGTGAATTTTCGGGCTGAATGGAACATTTCCCTAGTCAAAAGCTTCGGCATATCTTTACCATTAAGTCCATATAGGCGCTTATAACACGGCTGCCAACTATAGGAGGCAGCTCCTTTGCTATCCCTTGGCTACTCTCAAGAAAGGTAAACGGACATGGGCGAATACCAACAAAAAAAAAAAAAAAAAACAGCAAAAAAAGAAAGAAAATGTAAAAAAAAAAAGCAATGTGCAAGCGAATATACCGTGAAAACAGATCAATGCACTTGCAAACAGATAAAAAAAGTACTCACTCATTGGGGCAAAAGAGGTGAGCAGCAGTACCATGATGATGGCAGTGGTAGTGCTGGCGATTCTGCAAAAGAGCCAATCCATGGCACGCGAGTCGGAGTTGATGGACAGCGAGCCAGTTGACGATCTACGTATTCACAATGTCTGCCTGGGCCAGTGTGCGTGTGCGTGGGCGCATGACGTAAAGAGGAGCAGGAGGGATCGCGCGTGTGCTTGGGGGGTGGCTGGAGCGAAAGGGCCAGTGAGAACGGAAGGGATGGGGCGGTGGGGGCGGTGTGGTGCGAGAGAGCGAGCGTGGTGCGGGGAAAGGGAGGGTTTGGGAGAGGAGAGCCGTAAGTGGCGAGTCAAAAGCGGATAAAGATTGCCAGATGCCCCCCTCGATAAGTGATCTTTCAAAAGGCACAAAACGGAGGAGAGAGCAACTCCGCGCTCAACTCTGTCTCCTTCACTCCTTCTTACTATTTCCCTCTAACTCTCTTTATCTGTCTTGCACTTCTTCTTTTTCTTCTCCTCCGCTTTTCAAAACGCAAAAAGACCACTACGATCACTGGTAGCCCGTGAAAGCGGAAGTTCCTCTTCTCAACCAGTTCATAACTGACTCATCGTAAATCGCGGCCAGCGAGCTTCCCCCTCCCCGCCCCACGATCACCCCCTCTCTCTCTCTCTCTCGGGAGTACGAAAACGCCCTTTCGTCGCTGCTTTTCCAGGAGGCCAGCGACAACGATGACGGCGATAGCGTTGCTTCTCTCGCGCTTTTTGGTGCTGCTCTTGTGGACCCTTTTTCCAGCGAAGACATGGAAGATGAAGCAAAAACAGAAAAGGCCGAGGTGAGAATAAGCTTGAAACTTCTTTGTCTATCGTGGGGTTGAAAACTGGCGTGCCTCGATTATAGTAATAAATTGTGGCTTGATTTCGGCTTTGGGGGACTTTTTAATCGGGTAAGTCAGCATCGATTTCATCAGCTACAACACACTGACAGAGTTGCAAGTTTATCTCTCAACAAATATTTTACTCGTTAAATGAAAATTTCATGCGTATTTTTCTCGACTACTCGAGTTAAATGTTGCTATTTTTCTTTCTTTTTTCTCTTCTATCTTATTAATAAATTGATCCGCACGTTCGTTTTTTGTTTCGGGGGCAGGCCAATATCAACGTAATGATGCAATGATTAAGGATTTCAATTTATATAGCAGTTAAGATCAGTGAATGAATGTACTACAATAATGTAGAGAGGTACGAGTAACTTTTAACTTTAATGATCAAATTAATAAATTTATGCTCGATTCGATCGAATTTCAAGTAAAGTGATATATTATCGTGGTAAGAAGAGTTGGAAAGTTGCTTGTATTTTACGTAAGTAGAACTTTTCAATTACACAGGCTTCTTGGTTTCTGGACAATGTGCAGATTATGGAATCTCGGTTTTAAGAAATAGCAGTTCAAGAATACTCATCACTCAAAGAGTTTAAAAGAATATTATTGTAAAAGTATTAGACTATAGATTTTTGTCTGCTTTATGCGCCATTTAAATTTAAAGGTTGGCTTATCAAAACTAACATGCGCTAGACAAACATTCAGAAAAAAAGGGAAAGAGAGTAGATCAGTTTCTTAAATGGAGCTGCAAGTCGGTCTTGTGAAAAGCTTAGAAAAGAAGATTTATCAGCTCCTAAAATCTTTTTTATACATTCACGCACAATTTTCTATGCAAAATTACGTACACAGCCAGAAGCTTAAGAGATAAAAATCATAAACCATTTGATTCTTCAAATATGAGGTTTCGAATATTGTATGTAAATGTTTAAAGTATAGAAGATAAGCATTATATTATTCGAATAAATTAGAAATAATGTAGAGTACAGAATTGACTAAATGAAAACATTAATTATGAATTCTTCTGGCAATATTACATGTAAATTTATAATATAAGTGTACTGCATAATACTATAAAAAATCAATTTCAAAGTAATATTTATATTTATTGATGGATTTAGTATTAAGTAATTTTTTTTTTTTTTTTATATATAAACTTTGGGTAATTGATTTATTCGATATAAATAATTAACCGAATTAAATTATTAATATTTTGATTGAACCAATTCATTTGTACGCTACAATTAAATGTCTACATTTTCTTTGGTAATTTCTAATTTTTAAATTCTAATTACTTAATAAAGAATTATTTGATTTTTATTTGATGATTACATGATATTAATAAATTTTACTTTTTACATATAAATTGTATGTATTTGACATATTATTATTCAATTATACTGAAAATTACGTTGGAAAATTCTTCAAATTTTCAAATTCGCGATTTATTAGCATTCGATAAAACTAAAAGCTATTGTAAACATTAATAGTACGGAAAAATAAAAGATTATTGATAAACATACGAATATATAAGATTAATTGATACATATATATATATATATAGATATAAGATTAATGCAAATTTCATTTATGTCCATTTTCAAGTTGTTAATAACAAAATATATATATTTTGTTTGTTTTTTGCATTTTCAAGTCAAAATACTGAATAACGAGGGAAAAAACTTTTTAGTAATATTTTAAATTATAAATACCTTCCCATGTATAATCTTAAGTGTAATTCTATCGATCGATTCAATAATGAAATTGTCAAAAATGATCTGACAAAACTACTCGAAATAATACAAAATCAAGCAAAGCTTTTAATTTCGTTAATTATCTTCTCTGTATGTTTAAATGTTAATTCACGTACAGATTGATATTCACAATTCCCGATTATTCACTGGGAATTTCACTGGGAATCGCATCGAGGTTATGAAATTGAATAAAAATTGGGACTCGTCGTTTGGTCTCTTAAAGGAATTTAATAGAGAAAAGCTTATCCCATAACGTTGTGACTTATCATTACTAATTATACCGAATCAAATTAGTGTAGAGCTGATTCTTATTGCCGAGTTATTGCATTCACTCAATAAATGTCACTGTATCCGAGTCTCAATCGCATTGGTTATAAATCAGAGGCCTTACATAATTCAAAATAGCCGATATAATATGATTTATCTGTGTATTGTTTCGTGGCCAGCAAACGTCGATTAATTCTCTCAATCGACATTTTCCATCTGTGTATAATGCAAAGAAATGCTAAAATAAGAGTCCAGTGCTGACACGCTCCTTTATCAAAGTAAGGGATTACTTTCCAATAATACGAGCTAACAAAAGCCGCACGTCCGCAAGATGTTGTCAATAAAAGCAGCGAGGAGAGCATTAATTCTTAGTGCATTAAAAGTCGTCGTCAGTGGCATTACTTTCTTCCTCGCTCTTACGAGTCTCTGCGACGACGATGGCGAGAGAAGTCGTGGCGTAGAGAGCCGTGGAAACGAGCGATTCCAAACTTTCAGCGCTTTGCCACGACCCCAAATAATTCAAAGTGCTTACGAAGATAAAAGTATCTCAAGAGTATTCGCAGGTCGCTGTCACTTGAATCCTGTATGACTCGGGCGACGAGCTCCGGCCAAGAAGGCAGCCATTCTCCCGCTTAAAGAGAGCCGAAAGTGGAGCACCGCCACCCCGGATATTAGGAGTCACAGGTGCGGCGCGGAGCTTATTTTGATAAATAATTCGACGGCCCACCGAACAAGCGAAATCCAGGTTCCCCGTAATCCCGTCGATTTCATCCGATGGCGGAAGCTCCGCAAGTGTCTCTCTCGCGCAGGAGCAACCCACTACCCTCGTATATTGTTTCTCAAGTTATCTATCTCTCTTTGAAGGCACTGCACAGAGGAAGCCGGCCCCACCGCGGAGGCGTAAAAGACGTCGGGGCGTCGACAGGCGTCGATGGGCGTCGTCGGGTCGGCGGGGAGGGCGAGAGGACGGATTGTGGGAAGGGAAGAAACGAAGCGGCGACCGGTAGGAAAAATGCGCAAGTGCCGAGGCCGGATTAACGCTTCCCGTAAACATGCTCAGGCCGCCAGTCCCCCGGCTCCCCGGGCTCTGCCTCGTGCCTCGCGAAGGCTGGAACGGCGCGAGGAAGGGGGAGGAAGTGGGGGAGGGAGGGCGACAGCGTGGAAGCAAGCGTTGGGTGGGGGGGGGTTGAAGAGGCAGGCTGGCAGTTCGTAGTGCCTCGCCGCGATGTCAGCAAGTTCCTCAAGGTAAAGAGTCTCTTAAGCGCGATTAGCACTCGGGTCTCGCTTCCGTGGAGTCGATCGAAAGGTAGACGACCGGGTTCATTAATCGGCTCGCGAACTCGAACTCCCCCGCCTTGACAGGCCAGCCCCTTACGCCCGTCTGGCTCCGTACGAACCTTATCTCCAATTCTAACCCTCGTGCAGCTTTTATTATCTTTTTCTTATTGCCCGGGCTTTCTATACGTGTGCATGACTGCGAAAGGAGATGAGGGCGATGGGGCGGTAGTGGGGTGGTGGGCGGTGGAGGGGTTCGGGGTAGGCGCGAGTATAGCTCGTCTTGCCGTCTTTCTTGCCAATTTAGCCGGTCTATCTTGAAATTGCTTCGTTACACTTGTGCGGCTGCCCCCGTATCTGTTTCTTGTTTCGTTCACATTACGGGGGAAAAATTTTTAATGAGCTTCTTCTTGAGAGTTCTTTTTCCGCGCGTTACTGGCACTTGGTACTATACTAGCTAATTTAATGCACATAATTAGCTGAATTTAAGCACTGGGAAATTTTAGTTTTGATTTCATGAGAATTTCGAAGTAAGCGAGTGTGATGCTTGGCATTTTATTGAAATCCCATTCATATTTACAGCAACTTCTTGACTCCTGCGATTATATATTATAAATGTCTAGCTATATAAATAACGAGCTACGTATTTCACGAAATCACTGCAAAAGTGCGTATTCTCAATGGCGTATTTAACGATAGCTACTTACTTGATTATAATGAAAACGTTAATAGTCGTATACTCAAACAAACGAAAAAAACGAAAAAAAACGTGTGGAACTGAGGAGATCTACCAAGAATATTCAAATGTTCGTTTGTAATACAAGGCATTAAGAATTTTTTATTTCCGTACACAATCCATTATTCATTTTAATTAAAAGAATATTGTTTCTGTAATGTGTATTGTCACATTAATATTTTTAGTTTGTCAATAATCTTTGTGCACGAGTATTATTGTGAAAAATGTCGCGCATCTTATAAGCTAAACGCAATAATTTCGAATCTCATGGGTGTAAAGTAAACGACAAGTTTAACTATTTAAGTTAAATATGGATCATACTTGTTCAAACTCCTAATATTATTAGACGACTATTTAATGTATTAAATCTTTCTCTTTTAAATACTGGCATATATATATATATTAAAGTTCAATTAAATTTTCCGGAGTTTTACGGTTAATGAACGATCGTCATGCCTAGATTAATCGATATTATTATCAGACTCAATTCCCGGAGCCTCGTAAAATTATAACTCCGATTCGAGAATTTAAGATCCATTTATCTGACAAATGCACCAGTCATTTCCGCATGTTTTGTATTACAAAAAAAATTTTTCTGAACTGAAGATATAAATGAAACCATAATAATTTCTCGAGTTAATAGCTTGTATCTCGGACAAAAAAATGAACGATATTCGTACTGGAAAATTCTTTATTATAAATATAGAACTGGCATCAGATTTACAGTATATTCAAATGTTTGTAAATAAAGTGCCGTTGTATATCAATCATAAGATACGTATCGCTATAATAAAAAAAGTCCTGTACTATTCTGTAGTTTAAAGCTACAATGAGAAAATGTCATTGAATTATCGAAATTATAACTTCTGATTGTTTAATTTTTTTCAAAATATGACGTTCAAATTAAAAAATGCATTATAATAATAATAATAATAATAATTTTTATGCGATAAAAATCTATAGTTAACGAGAGAGTATTAATCATAAATACAATTTACGAATGAAAATTTAATAAAATTTCCATGAATATTTTCTTAGACAATGAGGCAGCAACTGCGCGAGGAGCACATTAATATATTCAGCGGTCACAAACATTTATGAAAATATTAGATTTTCTCGGGAGAACTTTCATCTAATATTTAAGACATGTAAAATTTGATCCTTGTATGAAATGTTGGAATGTGGAAGCAACCAGTAATATCATATATATATATATATATATATATATATATATGTGTGTGTGTGTGTGTGTGTGTGTGTGTGTGTGTGTGTGTGTGTGTGTGTGTACGAAGAAGCCAAGTAGTAGTAAGTCGATGCTTTGTAAAATCATGTAAATAAATGTTGCACTATCACTTTCAAGCACTATTTATTCAATTAGAAGCAAAATTTATTCACAGGTATTATTAGTGTTGTTATTTATTATTTATAGTGTTGAATATTTAAATATTTCGATTGGGAATTTGCTCGAATGATTATTAGAAATTCGTGACGTTAATCTTATTTAATAGCGATGTTAATAATTAGTTTGTAGTTAGGATAAATGCATTCTCGCGAATAAATGCGAGTGTTTATTTATTTTTACTAGCAAGCATTTAGAATTCAACTAAAGATAAATTCAGAGTACGACCTTATTTATGCTAATTACTTTAATAAGCGCTGCTTACGTGTTCCTGAGAATGTACACAATGATAATAAAGTAATTACCATTTAATATTATTAATAAGTTTAAAAGAGCAAAAATACTTTTTTATAAACAAATAGCAAAACAACGGAACTATAACTCTGAGTCACAATTTGCGGCATTGGGCTTAAATTACATGATATAAGGTTTGCTTAATGACATAATTATATATTACAATTTACATACCCGACATTTTTCCCGTGCTTATCGTTATTATTAAAAGTGAAATAAAAAGTGAAAGAATTCGGCCCAATTAATTTTGAATCAATGCACTTAACAATTAATGTTAATTTAATTTAGGCATTACTATCTCAGCGTAAAAATGCCTAAAGCCATAAGTAATATGGTAATTTTATTAGAATTAGAAAGATTTATTTCTGACTGGCTACATATGTAAATTCCCGGGAACGCATACCTTGGCCAACTTTGTTAGAGCAATACGTTACTTCATGCTGCATCCTATTATCTCCAACATTATGACCTTTGCTTAACTATTCATGCGAATTATTTCAATTCCATATGAAGCTTATTTTTCTACTTATTCGTTGCGTCTCTAGTTTCGCGTATCTGCGTTATTTATTTCGCTTTGGTTAAGGCGATGCGGCTTTATAATCTGCATTCCTCGTTGTAAGCGGCACTTACATATTCACAATGAATTCTCAACGGATTTTCAACAATACGGATTGTAATTTCATTCAGATATCCCATTAATGCGAAAATGGATTTTTGACTGTTGTTTTGAAATTCACTGACGCACTCGTTTAAATAAGACCGAATGAATATTTATTAATGAATTAATATCCATTTGTTCAGTTTTATAGAGATAATGTATAAAGTATCATTGTAATAATATCTAAATACATCCTTTCATACAATTTATAGGTTACAATGAAAAACATTCATTTTTTATTGTAATTTCATTAATTTATTGTATACAGATATTTAGTTATATTTTTATACTCATTAACTTGATTTTCTTTTCATTTAAACAATGGATTATTAGCACCTTGTCGTTCTTTTTTTATTTTTCAATTGTTTGAAAGCTGTATTAGCAGGCAGAACATATTTTAATTTGTACAATACTAAGTTTATTGTACAAATTTTATGTGCAAGTTACATATAATTAAGTAGAAAATACTCGTATTTGCAAGTACAATACAATACACATATTTTACTCAATAAGGTGATAATGTAAATTAGAACTGTGTATGCTGAAAATATTTGCACAAATTAGTAGTCTAGCAGTCTATTATATTTAATCGTCTATATATAAGTCAATGCACTAAATACTCAAATAATTAAATTTCACTTTAAATTTACAATTATATTAGAAAAAGAGTTTCATACTTAATGTCACTTTCAATTAATTCGTTTTGACGCGATTTTATCATTTCAATAAACATAAAATATAATAAAGATATTCATACTATTAAGGGTAGGCATTTCTAATATATTGTTTTATAGTTAACATACGCTCAACTATATACTATGAATATTTGAAATTTGTCCATCAAAAAATATCTTGACTACAGGAATTCTAAGATCGTGACTTGTTAATTGCCGTGGCAAGAATTACAATTAGAGCTGTAAAATTGACAGCCGTAACTAAACAGAGCAGTAATTATGACATTGCAACTCACAAAATACAAGAGGCTACGTATGGTAATTAACGCTACCTGAGCTATAATTTCAGTAAGACCAATTACAACTTTCATCCCCTGTAGAAATTATCATACGAATCAATAATTCGTAGAGGTAAAGAGCTTTTATACTATATAAACATTTTCCGTTTATATATATATATATATATATATATATATATATATATAAAATTTTAGTTTCTTAGGCTAGCTGCAATAGTCTAGAATAATTTAATATATTTTATATTTATTTTTTAACCGTATTAAAGGCACTTGTACTCAATGAACCGTAGATCATTAAACAAAGATAATGAAAATATAATATTTACAGCAATATTCTATTGCCTTGGATTCTAAGCGTGAAATTAATGGAAATAAAATTTTATATGCAAATATAATAAACTATTCTAATGAATATTTAATCGAATTGAGGATACTACAAGTGTGGTTTTCCAATTTTAATATTTATAACTCTTTATCTTCGTATTTTTTATCAATTATGAATTTAGAGTTTGAATTGTTTTAAATTCGCTCAAATTTTGCACTAATAGACCAATCGTTTGGTACGTCTAATGTTTTGCCACTATATCAATGTATAATGGTCGCATTAAAATATTTATCTTGATTTAAATTTCTAAAATTGGATATATTCTGTCGAATTTTACTCCTTATAAATTTCCTTTTTAATAAACTTGCCTCGTATATCTACACACACACACACATATATATATATATATATATATATATATATATATATATATACATATATATATATATACATATATATATAAACTGAAAATTAATAAAGTCACGTAAGTTTATTATTCGGGTCATAAATATAATAGTCTATTTTCTTTTCATACTTTTCATACTCGTAGAGATTGTTAGAGATATTAATGGCCACTGTCCATTATTTTGTCAGACACGACAGATCGGTCAAATATAATCAAAAGTTATACACAATCGTATCTAAAGCTTTAATTCATAAATAAATAAATTTGAAGAGTTAAAGAAAGAAAAAATAATTACTACGCTTAAATCGTGATTTTCGTGCATTATTTATTGGAGGTTTAAGAAACGAAGAAAATAATGTTTTATCGACATTCTATAAGCGATAATAGTATTTTACTCACAATAAATCACTTAATGCCTCGAATGCGTGAACATAAGTACAATATCGAATGTTTTTATACGACATTATTTATATCGCTGAATCTTAAAGTACATCTCCTTGTCGCCTCTGCCAGCGGACATAATTATAACAATTGCAATTTGAGTATTAACTGGCTTGTAAATCAACCAAGAGTCCAAATTACCAAATCCCTCGGGAATTGAATTTAAAGCCTCCAATTAAGCTAGGAAAGAGTAAAAAAACGGAAACGCTCGGTTGCCTCCCTTTTCTGCATCCTACATTTCGCCCGACTCCAGCCCCCCCCCCTCCCCCTCACCCACCAATCCAATACTCCCTTATGTTCATCGGTTATTTCCCGGCGGTGCCGACTGCCGTGTCCCATTTAAGGATGTGCTGAGGCAGCACGACTCGGAAAATGATCGAAAGGCCAGGTCGACGCGCTTATTATCGATTATCCTCTAAGCTCGCGGATCAATCGGCACACGAAGTAATACGGATGCGCGTTGCGTGCGAATCATACTTGAAGCTTCCGCGGCTTAAGCGCCGATCGATTCCCTCTTTCTCTGCTCCTGCATTCCGTGCGCTCGCGCGCTCCCCTTCCCCCCAAAACATGCATCCTACGTTATCCTGAGAAGTCGTCTCCCAGCGGTGGTGTACGTGTTCCCGAGCGAACCTGCAACTGCGTACCGATTTGTTGCGCACGGCAATGGGAGGGGGGGTAGGCGAGGGGCTTACGTCTCCCTCTCTTTTCCCTTATATGCTTTCTTTTATCGCCGAGGGCTTATTTATTTTACTCGCTTTATTTATCGCTCATGTGTATTTCATGAAATTCGAAAGAGCAACGTTACGTCGGACGTCGGGAGCGCACGAAGGAGCGGACAGCGATGCAAGTCTGCAGTCAACTCTCGTCTTTTCCGTTTATTTAATTTTAATCCCCATGGTGCTGGTCCTGCGGGCAGCATATTTTTTTGTTTTTTTTTTCTTCTTTTCGTTTGTCTTTTTTATTTGTTGTTGCTTTTTTTGGGGGGGCTGGGGAGGGGTGGAGTTTTTTACAAGCGGTCCGGTGGATTTTTATGCAACTCTGATTGAATGTGAAATGGCGATTAGGACATAGGATCGGGAAGGAAATTTATCTTTGCAAATTGCGTTCCGAGGTACTTTGTTACAGAGCGACCAAGTAGTCGAGTAATTATCGTTTATTATTCCAATTATTCCACTCGTTGCGGTAGACGGAGATGGATAACGTTTTTACCCCGTTTTTACCCGGGACTGTTTGAGATATCGACGATTATTGAAAAGGGTGTAATTGTGTGAGACTTGCTGTATAAAACGCGGCTTTTTAGAAATGAACTTTGCCACGTATAAAGCAGCTCAAAGTGTAGTGAATTATTTATAAGCTGCGATTAAAATTTTTAATCGCTTTATAGAATTATGGACTTTTGTTCTTGAAGAAGGGAATGTCCTAGAAATCTGTAAATTGTGAAAAATTGAAAAATTGGTTTGCTTTCCAAGTTAATATAAAGTTTATATCTCGAAAACTATAACTAAATCGTCGCTCATCGATTAATTAATTAATTCGCTTAGAACGTTCTATTACAAGCTCTGCTTTCACATAAGAAAATATTGAAGCTTACGGGGTTAAAAATGACAGCCCTCAAGTAAAAATTAATTTCCTATTTTATGAATGAATTCACATCGATATTAATAATTCAGCGATTTAATTAGGAGATTACAGGGCATGAGAAGCTCGATTTTAAACAAAGTTTTTGTGACTTTGTGTCTAATGGATAAATAATTGAAAAATTAATTTATCAAGTTATTAATTTCAATTTATCAAGAAAATTTAAGACTCTAACGGACAACTTTTCGTAAAGTATCTATTGCTTCTATTTAATAATTGGCGATTATTGGCAATACAATTGACGTCAAGAAATTCAAATAGTCATTGGCATTTAATAACGCCGAATTTAAATTTGAATTAAAGTATTGTGCAGTGCCAACGTTTTGAGTCGCCGATCTATATTCTTATGTCCTATATTACCTCTAACGTCGCATTTCCCAAAATTTCATCCAACTCCATCGTGCAAATCAAACGTGCAGTTTGGACTTTACGAGTCTCGTAAGCACTCTCGGGCATTAATCATCGGCCGGGTAACAATCAATTTTCGGCAACTCTCAGTTGCTATTTGAACATTAACGTATAAATTAATAACCGATGAGCTGGATGATTGAGGAGAAAGGTCGCGCAGACGCAGCAAACACACTCTAACCTCCGATAAATCCTCACTAAGACATATTGGCCCGCCTGATATGCGCCACCTGCTAAGACCACACGCGCACACGCACACACACACTCGCGCGCGTGAAGCAAACGAACGTACGAGCCAACAATTGCTCGACTTTTCCCACCACCGTGGCAAAGATTTCAAGCATAAAATTTATATTTTAATTTATGCGCGTTCTGGCAAATTTAACGCCCGGCGTACTTTCCATTATTATCGCTGCCTCAAGACTCGCCATTAATTAAAATATCAATTACGCTCTCTATGTTAATTGCACTATTGATATTTGTGCGCGCGCTTGTCAATTTGTTATCAGCTGTGCAATCTCTCCGTTTCACATTTTGATTATTTGCATGATCACACACACACACACACACATTTCGGTCATTCAAAGTGAACATTAATTGACACCTATACCCCATTAAATAACCAACGTGTAAAATGTTTACATGGAACACACATATTTATGCGCGCGCCCATGCCTTATCGTCTTTTATCAAGTGAAAAAACGTAGAGATAAATAATTTTCGCATTTACTCAGTCGCTGCTGGCAGCTGTCTGATTTCTATACGCATTTGCCATGGAATTCGAATGGAAATGTTCGTTTCTACGAGCCAAACGACTTGTAATGCCATAAAAATTATCGGGGTCGCGGATAATCTATTATTTAAAGCTATCTTATCGCACGCAAGTGTTGCACTGTAATGAGTAATTACAGACACAAGTGTCATTAATGTGAGCTTAGGCAATATTCTGAAGAATACCTCAGACTTCACGAATAAAGCAAACTCTCGTTTACTCGTTTACCCGGAAAATCGACAAATTCGTCGTATTCCTTGCCCCCCCCTTCGCCGGAAACCCCCCCCCCCCCCCAAAGACTATTATTCCCCGTGCGCCGACGAATCTTCAAGTGCACCTCGCATCCTAATTCTCTATCCTCTCTCTCTCTCTCTCTATAAGCACCTTTTGTCGCTCATTAAAGGATCGAGCACTGGTCGGGAAGGAACTCGTGGTCGTAGTCGATGGACCCTCTAGTAGTCGATGTCCATGTCGTAGTCCATGGTACCCGCGACTGCTGGCAATGGGTCCCACCTATAACACGCGGACGAGCAAAGTTAGCCGAACTCGCGTACTGGGAGGCAGGAGGGTCCGTAAGCCGTTTACTGTTGCCGCCCCGGCAATAACCTTGACTGC
>JAPYYT010000927.1:0-41260 GCA_030522565.1 Ceratosolen corneri
GCGGAAAGTCGCAAGACGAACTGTGAGTGCAAAGTGACGCTTTCTGAAGCGTCAGTGTAGCCTAAGACGTCTTCGAGTAACATTCAGCCTTCGCGATACAGTGGCACTTACAATCCGAAGAAGATTGAAGACACGCCGCCGTGAAGGGTTTCAAATAGACGCACTCCCTACAGCTGAAGTGAAGCCAGTTATCAACACAGAGTTGATAGTACCAGCTCGTCAGCAACAACGTAGGTCTTGGAACGCTGAGGTACACTCGGCGAGAAACACGAGGGAAAACCGTCCCTCTTTCGCGTATCCGCGCCGGTCTTGGAACGCTGAGGCACACTCGGCAAGAAACACGAGAGAACACCATCCATCTTCCGCGCATCCGCGCCGGTCTTTCAAAACGCATGGTCAACTTACAATTGAACCTTGCACCTATTAACGAGGTTTGTTAATACATATACAATAGAAAGATAATCAACTTACAATTGATTCTCCGTTCACGCGTCGAACTCGTTATCGCTTAACATTCACGGATCATTCGCGAGTGTTAACTATTACATCCATACTTACACACACACACACAAACACACACCAATTATAAAATCACTAAATAACTGTTACAACCGTTATATAAGAATAATAGATAGTTCGACATTAAATAATCATAGCCTTCATACACACGTGTTTAACAATTTAATGTATCCCATATTATCCACACTCCTCATCATCAGGGAGAACATATAGTCTACTAAGGAAACACCCCTATCAATAGGCCGTCGGAACAGGTAAAACTGAGCCCACGAAAGCTAGATAGAGGGTACCTCAACAAGTACTCATAACTAATGAGCGATACCCACCTTCAAAGTGGCCACTTGCAAGAGTGATAGCTCTTAATCCTGGAGATGATGATCTAACTCGAGTCGTGTCACTAAAGACTGCCACGACCACCTTAACGAGACAAATTTAAACTCTCGGTACTACCGATCACCACTGAACCAGAAAACAATCAGCACCCAGTTACTGATGGCGGGCGGTATGTTAAAGATTCCGATCGACCCTTTGGTTCAAGTATGGGATCCAGAACAAACAATAAATGCATATATTATTTTGGCAATTATTATTCTATCTTAATTACTTCTAGTCATGTTATGAGCTGAACAAATTTAATTTAATCGCTAAACTGTTAAGGGCAGATAAACTGTGCTCATCTTCGTAATTTCAAATTTAATCAAATTTGTAATATTTTTCTTTTTGAAAATATTTTTAACGTTATTTTATTAAATTTTTATTACTTTATACAATTATTCATGATTTTTTACTTAATTTATTAACATAATTTGTGTTTATTATATTTACCATTTATTTTATTGAAAGTGATTTATCTATAATATATTTAATAAATTTAGTTTTTCTTATCATTCATTTTTATACCAAATTGCAATTATTATTCCATTATGATATATTTTGGTAATTGAGAAAGTTTTTATTTACGTCACAGTAACTGCATGACGATAAATAGAGCTTTTAAAAATACTTCTCTATCAGTCTAACCATGCATTATGTTATGCTCCTTATGGTTCGTTGATACGGTATACTGCTTTTAATAATCAATAATGACATCGAGTCTGACCATAATAATTATAAAATAATCTCTTCTTCCAATTATATATCTTCTTTTAATATTTTCCAGTATTATTATTTGCCAAAGGCCAATTTCTATTTTAATAAAAGTAAAAAAGATAATTAACAAAAAGAAAAGAGTAATTCTAAAAATAAAATGTGAAATCTCTAACAAGGATGTATGTAAAGTGCTGGCGGAATGGAAAGAGCGATGATGCGCCTGGACTGAAAATGTTTTTCAAACGAAACACCACATAGAGGTGGATATTTACACGACAGTAGGCGCAATCGTCGATGCACGGCAATTTTGCTCTCCGCGTGCATGTGTGCATGTCCTCTCGCTCGTACTTCGCGTCCTTTCCTCTCGCGCTCATAAAGTGAATTTCGACACTGAATTGAGCAGGCGCTATTGCATTTCTGACTTCCCTGCTCTCCGCGATGCGCTTCGATTTCTGTCGAAGCCAGCTTTTATCGTTCTCAGCTATTGAATCATATGCGCGCGCGCGTCGAGTGTGTATACCATTCTTTCTATTTTTTTATTTACAATTTCATTTTGCCACTCGCGATGCTCTTGCATGTTCCAGCGCCCCCAGTTTTTATCGTAATATGATACTTTTTTAAAATGTTTTGTATCTTTATGTATACTTGTATGCATATGACTACATGTGATGCGTAAATAAAAATAAGCATACATTTTTTCAATTGAACACTTTTATAATATAATATAACATAATTACATATAATGTTATTTCAAAAATTCATATTTATTTTTACACGTGTGTCAATTTATATATAATTACGTGTTTCGCCTTCGTAAACGCTTCGTTTTTGTACATGTTTTTATACTCAGATTATGGAATTGCTTATAAATTTGCATTTTTATTCTACAGTTGTAATTAATATATAATTTTTAATAATTCTCATATATATATATATGTGTGTGCGTGTATATAAAAATATACTAATAATATTAAGTAATGAGCGTTATAAATATAGATGGAAAATCATATTAATTGTCGCTCATAAAAATAATTTCGGATTAAGGATATTTCCACTAGCGTATTTAGTTGATTTTTCTCATTATTACACTAATTATATAAATTGCAATGGAATCGTATTTCGAAAATTTTGTAGGTCTCCAATGTAATCTCTGCAGTTTTCATTTCGTTAATATAAATTTGGTAAAATATTGTTATTATACAAACGGATAAACGTAAAAATGTGCTAATATCAATTCAGCTTAAGTATAAACAAATAATAAATTAAAATTCTTAATTAACTTTAATATTGGTAAGAAGTTTATTTAAAGTTATTATAAACAGCTTAATTTACTGAACAACACTACAACTACCAATTATTGCATAGGATTCTTACAAATAATGATACTTGATTATTGGAACCCCTGCTTTGTATCTTCAATATTGTGCTGAAATTATATAGAACCAATCGCTAATGCTTGTTTTACTGTATGATCGAAACCCATCGAAATAGACATCTAACTGATAGCTTTGCACCCAAGTTGTATTTGTATAGATTGATTGTTTATCACATGGGCTTGTTCATTATTTCAAAAAATGTGACACATATATTTTTTAATAATACATCATTTCTTATGAAAAAGCTTCACATTACTTCCTTTAATTATAAAACCTTTGTACGTTTCGTTATTAAGCCTCCCGTATATCAATTTCAGCACTAATCAAACTATTGAATACACTGATTGTTGAATTCAGACTTGTAAAGATATGAATTTCAATCTAATTGGTCTGTTGTCTATTTCCTTTTCTTGTACTATAGTACGCACTAACTACGTATAAATCACTCAAGAAAATTCTTTTTTGGACTAGTTTTTTGACACCGTTCTTTTATTGTTTAATAAGACTCATATTTTTTTATGTTACCTTTAAAAATTGTTTATTATTATTTATTTCATTAAATTTATTACATTAATGAAAACGAGAAACTTCAATATTATGTAGTATAAAATGAATAATACTCGGTTTATTCTAAATATACACATTTCGAAATATACTATAAATACAACTCATGTATAAATGTATGAATTTCATACAAAAGTAATATTCAATAGTTATATAAATTACAATAAATCAATATATAAATATAATGATAATAATTTTCTATAATGACTTTAATTAGAAGAGTAAAATAGCGGTAAAGCATTTTTTGAACGTACAAATATTTATAATAGCATAAGTATAATGTCAAAATATATTTCTGTGTTTAACCATTCATACAATGGCAATGAATATATCATTATTATATTATTAAACTTCATGATATTAATATTTTTCATAGTTTCGTAAAATATTTTATTTGTAATAATGCTTATTTACAACTACAGTTTTAGTTAATTAAAAACGTATATATATCTTTACATTCTACGGTTTCTAAAAATCAATATCTACATTGTTTTACATTGATAGCGGTAAACTATGCAAGAGAAAAGATATTAATATTTTTCACAGTTTCATAAAACATTTTATTTGTATTAATGCTTATTTACAACTACATTTTTAGTTTATTAAAAACGTATATATATCTTTACATTCTACGGTTTCTAAAAATCAACATCTACATTTTTCTACATTGATAGCGGTAAATTATTCAAGAGAAAAGACAAAAAATATTTTCACAAACGGAATTGAGATATACACGATAGTTAATTCGCTATAAATTTGTGATACGTTTTAAATAAAAGCATACATAAAATCTCTTGTTAAAATTTTTAAGGACTTTTATTACGCGAAACAAACGATGTATAAAATGATATTTGACCGTTGCACCGTGTCAAATTGAAAAACTCTCGTATATGCGGCGCCTAAAAAACATTATGTCGCATTTTGTATAAATTTTCACTTTACAAAACAAAAAGGATTAACGGAAGACCGGAAAACCGTTCGCTCGTGCGAAGTAGAGCGAAAAAATGGCTAGGGAGAGTAGAATTATGGAATACATGAAGCAAGAAATTTAGAGAATTAAAGAGACAGAAAAATGGAAAGATAAAAAGAATCTTATTTTCCTATTTGAATTAGCAATTAACAATTCGTACAAATAAATATATATCTAACACCATTGTCAACTTATAGATAGTAAAAAGAATTATCAACATACTGATATTAAAAAATAAAAAAAATTTAATAGTAATATATTTAAAGTTTTATATTAAATTTATATTATGTTCATTGGTTTGATGAAGAGGTCTCTTGGCATGAGCTTCAACCTTCGAATAAACTTAAATTTAATATGTTTATTGTCTTTCCAACCGCGTTATCCTAGAAAAATGTACCTAAATATATCATTACCATCCTCATATAGAAATATTAATAATTATAATTATATTAATAATTTAAGATTCCTATATTTCGTTTTCAATACGAAATTATAACAAAAGATATCCCAAATATTAATGTATTAGAATATTTTTTCAAAGTATGACTTAAGCACATTTATTTGAGATTAAGAAACTTTTTTATTAGCAAAATATTTCGACTTTATAAATTGATTATATTCTTTTTTACAAAAAAGATAAAAATTCGGCCAATCAGTTTTCTACGTTTGAGATTGAAAATTGCAGTTTATACAATTTAATGCACACTTGATGATGCGTATTGAATTCTCAATGCACGTTCAACGAATGAGCAAGAATGAGAACGAAAAAATTCTCCTAGTCTCGTATTATACGCAAGTTTTCTTGTAAACGTAGTGCCTACGTTATGTATGGATATGTATGCATGCTCAATTCATCATTGAATATGTATGGGCATGTCCATTTATATGTGTGAATAGAATGGTATCGATATCGAAAGAATTCGGGCAATTGCCATTTGACTCCTTTCGATTAGTTTTATGCCGCACTAGATATTGCTTAGCTTCGATGGCATGTGTCGAATCGAAGTTCTAATTAACTTTCAAATTTTCAGAATATGTGCTATTTTCAAAGAGTTTAACCTTTGCCTTTTATATTTGTAGCGTATGGAAGCTCACATAATAAAATTAAAACCAAGCAATCAGGTGTTGTTATCGTGCAATTATACTCAGCGTTTTAAGGCATTAGTTAATTATAATTTATATACAATTACAGATTTTTATTTATTAAATTTCGCTCAAAATAAACTATATTAACTGTAACTAGATTTACTTGATTGATCAAGTTACTTGATGTATTTTATAAAACATGTATTTATTCCCTAATTTTGCGATCTAAACATGTATTCACGTTTAAAAGGTAATATTTTATGTGATTTCAGGATTGATTAAACGTGGTATATAATATCATATTAAATATTAGTTGGGAATCTATATATGTTTGTTAATTTTCAAAAAAGAATAATACGAATTAGTTTAATACGAGTTAGTGTTTGAGATATCTACGTTAGCTTCAGGTGTTTCGTTTCGCTTTATCACTTGGTTTCGCGCTATCGCATGTTTTCTTAATTATATAGTTACCAGCTTCTCTACGATATCTGATTTTAAAGTTATTAGAGATTTTATTTTTATCACTGTCTTCATAGAGCTTTGATGCACTTTTATTCTTATTTTACAAGCAATTGTATTGAAATGTCAACATCATTAGAAGTGGGTCATTAATTTTATTTTCCAAATCGATTTATTAATTATAATGTATTAAATTAAAAAATTTATTTTATAATATTATTTTGTGAAACATGCTTTGTTTTGAATTTCCACGATGTGGTAGTCGTACTATAATCATATTGTGATATATTGAATATTGAATTAAATTTTCTTGTGAAAGAGGACAATAATTTATATTTATTTTATTCTTTATAGGAAAGATATTTCTTCTCATTGACCATTAAAAATTAAAAATAGTTTTAGGCGCAGATAATTCACCACCTCATAAAAAGAGTTCATAAAAATAATTAACTTATCTAACACTGCACTTCCGATGTACTGAACTCTTTTCAGCAATTGCGTTTAGTATAGCAACAAAAGAGAAAGAGTTAGTATACTCATAGGCCCGAAAATGCCCTTAGTATGTACATGAGCTTATATAGAGAAAAATTGTAACTTGCGACAATCCAGAAATTAAAAAGCAAACAATTGTGGTAAATCCATTTTCTCTGAACGGCCGCCACAACCACATTAGTCCGATAAAATTCGCGAGGTATTGAATTATTCGTAGCTGGGAAGGAATGTCCGATAAATAAAAACAAAAGGCAGTCCCGGGAAGGTGGAGCTGAGGGTGGGGATAAAGAGTGGCCCACGATGCGCGACGTTGTCCTACCCATTGGAAATTTATTCCAATATTTTCAATTAAAGTTGAACAAAGGGACGAGTCCACAGTCTGATAAGTCGGGCGTCCAGTTGAATCATAAAAATATGGCCGACGTGCAATCGAGCATTCGTGCAAGAAATGAAAAATAAATGTCTAAATATATACTAGTGCTTTATGTGTTTAAGACTGATCTAATCTTATTATGCGTTTTTGATTTTTTTTTAGAATTGTTACAGGTAATTTGCTGGTGATTAAAATATTTTTCTTTGATATTGCAATTATTATTTGTGCATTGGGTTTTAAAATTTTAATCGATGGTAATTTGGTATTCGTCATTGGTCGGGCACGTCGTAATTAAATATATCCAATAAAGGAATTTCTATTGTTCAATTTTTACCCGTAGATTGTCATAAGAGTAAGATGACCATATAATCTTATTATTAATTGATATGTAAATGTAAGATGGTTATGATGCACATAATTATATCAGAATTTCATTTTCGCGAGTAATATGAAGCTATTATTTATTTGCTTTATTAAGGTAAATAACTATAAATTTAAAACATGTTATACAAAAATAATGTGCTTGCGAATAACTTAAAAATTACTCAAATTTCAGATTTCCAAAGTATTTTAAATTAGATCTAATGCGCTATTAAAAAAAAACCGATATCCCTTTATCAAAAATTTGATGTATTTATTTGTTCGTGTATCAGCACGTTTAATGAATTTAATATTCCGCGATTTTTATAATTAAAAGTTTTTTAAAATATGAAAAAATATGAACATAACACTATATACTTATATAATACAATAATACTTATTATACCGTACAATACTATACTATAATACTATATATTTATATTTCAAAACCCTATCAATGCTGTTTAATATTCTAAGTTTTATTTACCGAACTTTCATAGTTCGATAATTGATAATTATGACCTATGTAAGGATTGAAAAGGAAAATGTGCCTTAATTATACCAATCACTAGAAAATAACCACACGTATAATTCTTTATCTTTTTCCTTAAACTCTTAAGCTCTTAGTTTTACTTTAAATTCTTACGCTTAACAAGTGATCTGCGGCAAAAAATCCTTAATAATATAATGCTCCGTAATCTTTCTTATCCGACCTGAAATAAAAAAATAATAATTTTGTCAGTAGCATATAACTCTTAAAATCTTGCACTGTTTATTTATAAAAAGCATGGGCTAAAATATAAAGTAAGTTCCGCGTCACATCAAAAACAGCATCGAGTGTAGATTGGGGGGTGGAAAGCGATAATTAGATGCCTGGCGCGAAACAGCCGCAGATGTCACGTGGCTATCGGAAGGGCTGTCAAGCTCCGTTAACATGGCTGGGGATGCGAACCTCGCAGCTCATCCAGCTTGATCAAGTGGTTGGGGCGCATAACGGGAGGGGAGAGGCTCGGACGCCAACCTCGTGTAGTTCATTTCATTGCAAAATTGATAAAAAAAAAAAAAAAGAAAAAAACAGAGAGTAGCTTGATCATCGAGTCGATGAATGTACAAGGTATATCATACTCTCCCAATGAATGTACCTAATTAACATTACACACTATATGACGGCGATAAGAGTGTATCTATTTTCCAAAACTTTCCTTTTTAATGGTGTTTTATGTTTATATGTCATTATCAATAACAGGATTAATGAGAAATCGATCGATTTCGTGAGCCTAGTGTTCAAATGAATAATTAATGCTTCTGTTATACTGTTTTAATGGCCTATAAATGAGTTTTAATTGAATATTCATAACATTAAATATTAAATGTGGTCTTTTAAAAATATTAATAAATTTATCTTCTATAATCTATCTTTATATAATGAAAAATTGTAATATGTATTTTTCATAGTTTTGCCTATACATTCTGTCCAAAAGTTAATGTTGTTTATATTTTAATTTTTTTCGCTTAACAATAATTAAATTCTTTTATGTACGCGAGTGCAACAATATATATGTAATTATTAATAATTTGCGAGTATAATTTCAAGAATAATTTGCCAATAGGATATTTCTTATTTAAAATAATACCGTACATATTAATTTGAAGTAATCATACTTTCATAGCAGAGAAAATCCCATCAATTTTTCATACACATAATAATTATTTTATTTCAAGACTTGTTTAAAATATTTCATATATTTCAAATTCACAGCCAGAAAAATTGAGTATACAGTCATTGTTATATTTTTTCAATTTCACTAACCAAATTAATTTTTCACTTAATGCATTGTAAAAAATGTTCATAAAAATGTTATTAAATTTTTGAAATATAAAAATAGTAACCATTTACTCTAAATCAGTTTTATCGACAAAAAATTGTAATATGAAAAATAAGATATATAATTATTCTAAAATATGCAAACAGCTTTAGGTGTTTAAAAAAATTTATTACAATGTACAAATTTATATTGAAATTGATCATTTTTATTAGCATTGTAAATATTACGTTCATTAATCTGTAAAGTAATCATAATTTAAATGATATCTCTATTAGTTACCTTGTGATTCATCACATCTAATATATTTTTAACATAAACATCAGGAGTAATATTTTTTCTAAATAGTTTAATAAAAGATAATGATTAGTACAAGGACAAATATTTGTACAGTAATAATATTACTGTATATCGTTTTGCATAAAACATGATTTATAAGACATTAAGCATACTTTTAACATTTTTATTGCTTGTTAAATAATGTGTAGGATTAGAGTTTCATGCAAATCTCTAAAAAGGTAAGATAAATAAAAATGAGGGAGATGCGAATTCGAAAGAAAAATAGGAAATGAAAGTGAAACTGAGCGAGTTTGAGCGAAAGATATAACAAAAAATGTTCGCGGAATGGTATAGGCGACGAGAAAAAACATTGCTTCTACGGAATGAGTTTTCTCGTTATTCGCTTGGACATTTCGATTTCGTTAATAAATAATCCCAACAGTGATTGAGTGATATAAATCGAAAAAAACTGATTCTGTCAATGTAGTTCCGCAAATTTTTATCAGTTTATAACTATATTCTTTTTACAAAACTCAATAAAGCATAAATTTTTCGAAATATCATTATAATCATACTATTTCGTTCGCAATTTTATATTACATGATATTAATTTTCATGCGTGTTCATGATTTTATTGACTATATAATAAGTATCTATAAAAAAAATTATATAAATTTTTCATTTACATTTTTAAGATTCTCTACTAATATTATATTTCATTACAAGTTTTTCATTACTAATTATAAAATGTAAGTATAATAAAATGTAAATTAGTTTATATATATTTAAATATTTCAGTTTCGAACACACACCTTCCTTATAAAAACATTTATAATATTAAATTTAATAAAGTTTTAGATTTGATTTAGTGCTATTTTCAAAAAATTTTCATGACTTGAACCAACAAAAAAGTAATTCAGACTTGTTCTAAAATTAATCAATTTTATGTATCTTATTCATTATTGATATAAATTGATCATTAAATTGTATGCAATAAATTATAAGGGCTTATAAAGTTACCCAACATCAATCAGCAATAAAATTCGGGCAAAATATTTTTATATACATTAAAATTTTACATATTTATAAATTGCAAATTTACAATGTGGAATATTCAAAATATTTTTGAACTCTTAATCAATTGTAAATTATTAATTTTTAAAAATTAATTGATAAACGGATTTAAGTAACTTTTAATATTTCCTGTCTCAATATTATTTTTATATTAATATTCGCAAACTATTACATTGCAAAATACTTATACATTCAAACTAGAATGATGTGAAGAAAAGAGAATAGAACGTCACGCAATTAAATAAAAAAAATGAATGTAAAAAAGAGCGATAGACGTTAGAATAATAGTACTACTAGTCAATATAGATTTCGATATTTCGATATTTTACCTGTTTTGTTCAATGGAAACGGGATGCTGTTCTCGCCTGATGCGAGTCTTTTTTAACTCGAAATTCTGTTCTCTGAAAATGAAAAAAAGAAACTTGATTTGAACGTGGGGGAGATGAGATCTTCATGGTTGCCTGCTTTTTCGTAATTAAAAATCAACTGTCGAACAGTTCTGGTTTGCAATTGTCGGCCAATGCGAATGATGCTGATGCTGAATTCTTCAAGTAGAATGATACTTTTCTTATATTAGATCAATTATATTAGTACTGAAATTTTCTTAATTATAAAAATCTTAATATCAATTATATTAGTACAGGAATTTTCTGAAAATTCCCGCTGCTTCATTTTACAATTTTTAATTTATGAATACGTACATTTGAGAATGAAAAATCAAAATTTTAGAATTTGAAATATTCAAGTTTAAATATTAAAAATCATAATATTTTTACAACTATGTACATAGTATCTATTTGTTAATGCCCTAAGCCATGAAAAATATGAAACTACGATAGAGGCGTCTACAAAACGTAAACTACAATAAACTACAATAAGTTTAATAAATATCTACAAAATATAATTAATTAATATGTTAATTTAGTATTAATAAATGTAATATAACAATAAAAATTGTATAAAATGTAATAAAATTAATTTTATAGACTGTATAAAGAATATATTATATAATTATATATTATGTAAAAAAAGAAATATATTTGTACAAAGTTTTTTAATGAATTTTATTTAATGTTCAACTGTTACTTTAACAGCGATTATTTTGTCCACGAATTAATATATGAATATATAATTATTTTGGAGAAAAATTTGACAATTTAATAAATGTTATCAACACTGTAAACTAGTTATTTTAATGAATAATGATTTAAGAGCTTCAATACTACTTCAATACTAAGAACTTCAACTAGCTAAATGTGGAATTATTAATTAAAATTAATAGTTAACAAATATGTAAGGCGTTAATATTTAAATTTTAAATATTGTAAAAATATATCAATTATTTTGGAAGCAATATGCATCAAAAAGTAAATACAATATTTATCAGTAATTTACATATTAATCATAAGTACAAATGTACATCAATTAGATATGTACCTTATTTTTGTCACTTGAACTAGTTAGTGCAATCAAAGAAAATAAAACATTCTTAAAATCAATTCAAAACGCAAGCTTTAAAAATAGAATTTTCATTAACTCATTTTTAAATAGTTGATACATTTCATTTGCATTATTAGATAGTGTTCGAGATTCCGAACGACCATCGGATCTCTCTCAACTCATTAAAATTGGTCATGACTTTTATTGTAAATTATGATGTATTTTGAAACAGCATTATATTTCTCACGGGCTTAATTTCTTATAGAAAATGTAACTCTTGCACTGTAACAAAACTCGACCAAAAACCATAACGCTTAAAGACGGTCAATAACTACTCTTATTACTCTCTTGGTCTCGGACTTCTTGTAGGTCGCTAAGATCAACAATAAATAATTATTTCTTGGACCGCACGTACCAACCATGTGCGGCCGTCTCGCATTACTTGTTGTATAATTTGTAAGAATCCAACAAGCATGTTTTACTTTTCTTATCGTGCGATGGCTTGCATCCGTTATTCCGATACTCGGCGTCACAACGGTGCATTGTTAAAAGGATGGAATCACTTACTTTCGGTAATCCACCAATTACAATTCAAAAACAATAGTCATACAAAGACTTAAGATTCCTACTCTTGGAAACTACGTCATTGACCACCCCCCTAGAAGGTGGGGTAAACTGATCAAAAAACCACGGGAGGAAATGCAGAGAATTGTTCTGTTCTGCGGAGTTCGCTGTTCTGTTCCACGAGTTCGCTGTTCTAACTTCTCAGTCATGTACCTCAGTTCAGTTTTCAGTCTTTAGCTTCTACGGTCTTACCTACCATGGCCTTCCACGGCCTTCTACAGTCTTCTACAAGTCCTCTTCTACCGAAGAAGACCACACTCAGACTCTCAAACATTTACTTTGACCTCAAGATGTAATCTCAATGACTACACTACAGAGTTGCACCAACGTCAAAGAGCACATCAGAATGACCCCAATCACGTAGAGTCCAGCAGACTGACTCTAGTTACTCATCACTGCCAGAAGGAGTTGAGACTGTCTCCCGACGAATCTTTACACGATTTCTACTACGTAATCACAGCATATAGCAGCGCCAATAGTTACAATTGGCGTACAAAGTACAAACTCCTGACGAACCTACAAGCAACGATTTCTCCAGCGAAATCACTTACTACAAGACAGGCGGCATTCGACTCACAACGATTGTCGCACAACTTTCAACTCAGCTACAACGCTAATTCGGCTACACAAGCATTTAAACTACAAGCAACTGCCGCAACAGGCAACACACACACTCAACTGGCAGCTGACTATTGTACAAGAAAGCGCAGCGTTCAACTTGCAATTGACCGCCGCATCAGGCACATCTTACCATTTAAAGTAGGAAAGTAATCCTTTCTTTTAACCAGTTGTTACGGACGTTTCATTTAAAATAGCAACGGGATGATATTTACATTAAATTTATTATTATTAAATAACATAAAATTTGAATAATATCTTTAACATATTAACTTCAATAAACTCTGTTACTGTTACATTGGAACATTCGGTGGACTTCTTTCGGGACCTGCTGCTACCACTCTCCCCTTCACTATCTGCATCTCGCTCTAACAGGCGTGAGGACGTTTTGCACGACGGATTCGCTCCCGAACAGATAGTCATGGCTAATCCCACAGATTTTATAAATTGCAATAAAAAAATAATATTCATCGGAATTAGATTCAACCAGTACTTTTAGAAATAAATCGATTGTTAATAAAAATTCACACATATATTTGTAATACTATGCACATTATATACCAAAAAATTAATACATTTTCTTTACAATTATTCAATTCACACGTTCACATTACGAATGCTATAAGTATAATATTACTATTAATGTATTGATTGTTAAAAAATTATTATATAATGTTGTACGTGTAAAATGGATATAATTTTTGTTAAATGTAATTAAATAGAACATTTAGAATTATTTTATAATATTAAATACTTTTTTTCAGACTAAATAAACATATGTGTATAGTTATATTAGCTTTCAAAAATATCTTGCCACCTTTCAATTGTTAGTAAATATAATTGATATTTTAAGCTAGAATATTCTGTTAAATTTTAAAGTACATACAGAATTTCTAACCTAGTTAAAAAAAAAGCAAAAGTCATTATATCAATTAAATTGTTATATTTTTAATATTATTACATATTTTATGATTATAATTAGATTGAAAAATCTATATTGTAACATAATGTTATTATTGCTGTACCGTTTTAGTATATACTGAGTGTGTATGAATTTTTCAATTTTACAATATTTGATATTAACGGATTTTCATTGTAGAAAAGCAAATGAAAATAAAATATAAATAGTAATTTAAATTGAAAAAAAAGGAATTATTGCATATTTATTGATAATCAATTTTTTACACTATAAAATTTGAATCCGAAATACATATACTTTTTGTGCAACTATAAATAAATATGATTACGTAATTTAAAATCAATTATCTTTGTATAATCATATTACTTACATTGTGTTCAATTTAATATTTTTTATTTTTTTAAATGATTTGATTGTTTTATAATTTGTTGTTTAATTTGAGTGATGACATGCTAAATTATTGTCTTTAATTTCGTAGAGTTTTTTTATAAACTTTTTTCTAATAATATGACTTATTTTATTATTTTATTATTTTGACTTTCCATTTACAGATTAATATTCTTTTGAAGTTGTGTTTTTATACATGTCATTTAGTAATCATGTTAAATATATTTTTAATGAAATATATAAACTTTTAGCATAAACCGATTTGTTTCATATGATATTTTCGTACAAATAAAATTGAACTTAATAAAATAAATCTAAGTTTATCATGCATTGTAAGTTATTGTTTTATTCTATATAAATAATATTAACACGGATATATGAACAAATATTTTATTAATTGTGATTTTGTTTAAATTCTTAATTAGTTCGTTTATTGTAGATAAAGAAATTCATAAAGCATTTAATGAATATTTCCAGTTCCATAAATTATTTTAATTCCATTTTATATATTTATATTTTGAAAATACCTATAAATTACACTATAGAAAATTCTTAAAGATCTGTCATTGTGACACAACATTATCGAATTTTATATGAATTATTCGAATTAAAATAAATATAAGTATATTGAATACTAATTTCTTGAAACCTTTAAAGAATTATTTTTTCTTGAAAAGTTTATTTTGTGGATATTCAAATATTTTCGAAAGATTATATTTTTTACGGATTTATCATACGTACTGTATATTAAGAGAAATAATTATCACCCACGTGCTGAATTATTTTCAATCTTTATTTTGTAAAAACACAAAAACTTTCCACTTCCACAATTTTATTTTATACTTCGTTTCTCTAATATTAATAATCAATAGATATTAATTTAATAATTTAAAAATTTTCAGATCACGCTATTCAAGTATTATCGAAATATGCTACTGGGAACATTAATAACAACATATCTGGAGTGAAAAATGCTCTTATTGCTACAATAAATACAATCCATAGCAGCATTGGCTTTGATTGCTTTCGAATACCGCACAATTGCTTCTTCGGATTTCACTCGTATTGAAATAATATAGACACTCAAGACCATCGTTCGTCGATGCCTATAAAAAAGGTATAAATGAGAGCGGCAATCAGAAAAAACCAAATGAAACAAAAAGTGCTCGGATAATTACTTTCGTTATTCAACGGTTGTAGTTGTATAATGTGTTCGGTGTTATGGAGTCCATATATCATTATTAAGATCATGAAAAAAATATTATCTATTTCTCTGAACATATAACTATATATTCAATACAAGAGTGGAAAATTCAATTAAAAATCATGGGATATAGCTCGCCAATAGCGTAAGTAAATACTTATTTTTTCCAGCGATGTTAAAAACTTTAGAAAATTGTTCGTTGAATGGCGGGGAAATACGATGTAAAGATATTAAACTTATCTTGTTTTTTCTTGCTCAATCTCTTATGATAAAAGAAATAAAGTTGTGAGTGATTTATCATGAAGCCTTACACTACTTTACTTAATACTTTTCGACAAATCAAGAATTAATTATTTTATTTAAAATTATTATAAAAAGAAGCGCTTAAGTATGAAACCAATTTTTTTAATTTTATTCAAATACAAGCAAAACATTTATGGAATTTTTCATTATTTAAATTTACATAAAATCAAAAATATGTAACAAAAATATATTAATTATAAGCTCAAAGTATACGTGACGATATCCTGAATAAAATTTCCTTCCAATAATGTAATTCATTGTGTTAATCGTCGATTTTTCTATTAATAGATTTCATTACTTCATGTTCAGCAAACTTTCAATTATATATTTGTGTGAAATATTGAAAAACCAAATTTAATGCTAGACCAAGAAAATAATTTAATAATAAATAATATAGATTATTAATTGTTACTTTAATAACAATTTATTTTAAAGACAGTAATAGTTTTTAAAATAGATTTTGTAATCATAATATAATAACATTATTATTATCTGAATTTTGTCATATGTAGTTTGTTTTAAGTGAATAAAAATTTGTAGTAAAATTACTGAGACATAAATTTTACCTTTTTTAAACAAATAACTCATTTCTATTTTATAATTTTATTAAAATTTTATTATTCCATTTCTAATAATTGATTTACATTTATATTAACATTCTTTTGTATAATTTTAGAAAATTTCTATATTACATTTAATATTTTAAAAGTTAATCCATTTACATTAATTTTAAAATAAACATATCAGGGACAAAAAGTGTATTAACAATTTGGAATTTATCAAAGAAAAACAGATATTGTCATCAAAATAGTAATTTTTAAATTACTATATGAATATTATATGAATATATGAATATATGAAGCATATATATGGAGCATTAAATTAGACATTTGTAATAGTATAATTTATAATTAAAAAATTAATAAAGTAGATTGAAATTTTAAAAATTTTTATAAATAGAAAGATTCATCGTTATAAATAATTATTTGTTGTATTTGGACGTGGATAAAATTCACATCGTATTAATTTAAAATTCATTTTCATTGCTTAGGAGTAACTTTAATTATTTTTAAGAATAAAACTGAGAATTTATCATGCGGCTCTTTTCTCTCCATTCAGCTAAGTTGTAATTACCTTTTTATTAAAATTACGTTTCAATTTGTTAACACTTAGATTAGCGTAAATTGAAAGGTTTGCCAGAATAGCTACAAACAAGTGTCCATGCAAGTTATTTAAACAAAGAATATAATTTAGTGGAAATGATACAAATTTTAAAGGCAAAGTACACTATTTTACTTTATTTTCGAAAAAATACTTTTATATTTATATTTAAATTAACCAAGTGTATGTGTATTAATAAAAAAGGTAAATATTTCATTAAGAATATTAAATGATAAAATCTATTATTATTTTTTTCATAGGGAAGGATGTGTAATGAATAAATAATTACAGATTAACATTTAATGATTTTATTATAAAAATTTGTTTTTACAAATTTAGTATAATTCTATATTCACTAATTTAATAGTTACATTATATTACTTTATTTGACTCGATGAACAAATTCATATACAAACATGATAAGTTTCGTGTACAAATATAAAATTCTTTATATTTATTTGTATGTAATTATTTCAATAACTATTTACAAATTTAATTGTGTATATTTTTCCATTTGAAAATATGAAATCATTCAGACTTATTATATGCAGTCTTTGTCATTTATTATACTAATGTTAATTCATTAAAAACTACTAAGTTACAAATTGTTAAGGCATTTTCTTTAAACGAGTAAAAAATATACTTATTATTTATAAATATTATTTATCAATTGACTTTGAGATACAAGCTACGTCGTGTACACATTACCATTGTAAATATGGACAGTGAATATCGTTAAGAGCGTTGTTATATGTTTTGCTATTTCCGCTAGTCTTACTAAGTTTGCCTAATGTTAATTCGTTGAAAATTATGAAATAACAATTTCATGGCACATTTTCTTTATAAAAGTAAATATTTTTAAAAATATATAAATCATTTAAGCGTCGAATTTGCGATACAAACAACCGCGTGCACGCATTACCATTGTAAATATGGACAATTAATATTGTAAAGAAAGCTGTTATATACAGTTTTGCTATAAGATTTTGCTTCATCAATGACAGATTGTATGCCAGTGTCCAAAAGGATTTTCGTTATATCCAAGCACTCGACTTGTACCGCGTGGAATATTGGACTTCTACCAACGTCGTCGCATAAGCGTATATTAGCGCCATATTGGACCAACAGCTGAACTATTTTGGCGTGTTTACGTCGGATGGCGTTGGTAATTATTGGGCAGTTCAAATCGCCTCTGATGTTGGGATCAGCGCCTGCAAATAAAATATCGCAATTGATAACAATATCCAGATGAAGTTCTCTAGCGCTGCCTCAATCTAAGCCTTAAAATGTGAAGTTCGCTTGTAACGTTCAATTGTAATGAGAAGGGCCGATGTTGTTCATGTTGTTCGATGTAATTTTCAGTTAACCGAATGTCAAAAGTACCGAGTAATGTTGTGAATTGGCAAGCCAAACAGATTAAAGACATCTCACATTTTTGTCAATTACACGAGGCCCAGCAGAGTTCGGCGACTATGCGCACTGTAATGTAAATGATAATGAACGTCACCTTGCTTCAACAGGTATTCGACCATGTCCTCGTCGCCTTGGTAAATGGCGGTGTGCAGAAGCTTCTTCCCAAACTGGTCTTGAGCGTTGATGTTAATCCCGTGGTGAAGGAAAATTCTTACTACGTCTCGAAAGCCACGCTTGACGGCCACCTGTAATGGCGTCATTATGGTTTTCGTGCTTGCCCCGTAGCTCAGCAGGCAGACTATCATCCGCAGCTGGTTGTTGAGGATGGCCATATACAGGGGCGTGCGTTTCCAATTGTCCACGGGATCAATTTTGCAGCCGCACGCGATCAGCATGTCGACGGAGCCGTATTGGTCATTGCGCACCGCGAAGTGGAGGGCGTTCATGCCGTCGTCGTCGACGGACTTCACCTGGGGACATTGGGCAAATTATTTGCATCGTCGGATTGATGTAATTGACTGATATTTAATTATATTTTGGGCTTGATTAGTGGAATTTTTGGAGGAAATAAGTGAATATAAGCTACATGAAATTGGCCTTTAAATTCAAGATGTTCCGGCCGCATTCTTGGAATAGTCTCACAATTGAAAGATAATGGACATAATATAATATAATATAATATAATAAGATAATATAAATGCTTTATAAGTCACTTTGATCGGAAGGCAAATAGCTAGTTAGAACCTTATCAAGCAATGCAATCGTGCATTAAACTATCGTAAAGCGAGAGTCACTTCACATGGAATTTAATCAATTAGAGCTTGCCAAATGAATAAGAAATTAGCAATTTTCGCTCAATAAAGTATTCTTTCTTTAAAACTTTTTAAACTTTCATTACATTTCATTCCAGAATTTAACGTATCGGTTCAATTAAAATTTTAAGTCTACTATTAATTAATCGTTACTATTATAATACTATTAATTATCCTAGTTAAATGTTTGTTACGAAATTTAATAAATAATTGAAATTATATTGGTACACGATATGCAAATTACCCACTCAATTAATATAAGTCCACGAAGATTAAATTCAATTAATAAGGTAGTTTATGAGAAGCTAGCCTATACGGCGTATGCACTTTAAACGCAATAAATCTCCTTACAGAGCTGAAATTTAAATTATAAGTTATAAGCGGAATTTGATTTACCTTCACTCCGGCATGAAGGAGCATTTGTACACAGTCCTCTCGATTGTATCTGCAGGCAATGTGAAGAATGGTTCTGTTTTTTCTGTATCTTACGTTCACATCGGCACCAGCTCTCAGCAGACAAGGTATAGCTTCTTCTACTCCAAGTTTAACAGCCAAATATAACGGAGTTTCGCCGTTATAATCCTTAACATTGACCGTCGCTCCGTATCTCAGTAGCAGCTCGGCCATATTTTTGGAGCCCTTTTGCATGGCTACGTGAAGCGGCGACAGTTTAAAATTTTGTGAAAAAAGATAATCGGCTCGAGCACCATTGCTTAGCAGTAGCTCTGCCGCTCTCAGTTCGTATTTAGCAAGACAGATATGTAAAGGCAGGACATCAGCACCGTCGCTAAGATTTGGATCAGCACCGTGAATTAATAGGTACTTCAGCATTTGCAGATTGGTGCGAATGCAGGCCAAGTGTAGTACTGTTTCGTGATTATTATTCATTACGTTTATATTCGTCTTGCTGTTTAATTAGAATATGTAATCCAGTTAGTTATTATTGGCATAGTGATAAATCCTGTCAAAATTGCGATAGATAACGATAGATAAGACAGCCCCTCCCCTCCAGAGTTTAAGCATTATTATTTTTCTAATTATGTAGCGAATGCAAATATTGTATAATTTTTAAATATTTGTCTAAAAATATTTACGACATACTAACGCTGTTCCAAATAACTCAATAAAAGCATATGAATATATTAAAAATTAAGTATTCGATTAAATCTTAAGAAATTTGGAACTATCTAAAATAATTTCCGCAATTAAATAAATTACTTTAAATAAGATAATTTTTAAAAATGTCTCACATAATGCTATAAAACGAATTCTCGCTGAATAATACTATTTACCTATACTTTAGTTACTTAAATAATAACAAAATATTTTCAATTGTTTGTCTATAATTTATGTTATAACCTTTGCTTACATCAATTGAGTATTGTTAGAAGTGTCGAGCATTATTCAATGTTAATATCCGTATAGCTAATTTTCTGACCGTTAGATTAATAAAATAAAATAAAATAAAATCTTACTTTATAACAAGATCTGCGATCTCAAGCGAATTAATGGAAACAGCCAAATGAAGAAGAGTGTTGCCGCAACATTCGCATCTTTGATCCATATCTGGGTACAAGCCAATGGTTTGTTTAATCGTGAGAACGTCGTTGTTTCGAAAGAACTGGCATAAGCGAAAATACGAAAAATGCTCGGCATAAACCCAATCAAATACGTAATCGATCTTTGCTTCAGCGATATCTTCAGGAAAATTAACGACATCATAGTAGTCAAAATAATTCATTTTTTCAACGTCATCGTAATTCATATCATATTCTGCAACTCCGATTGTTGGCATTATTTCACTGTCAAATACCTGGTATTCCATTTTACTTGTTTTTTTAAGTATTTGAGGGTAGTTTCTCTTTTATCTGAAATTTATGCAATGTATTTTAAACTGCTAATTTTCATTTATCATTTTATAAAATATTTGAAAAAATTTTCATTAAAAAAAAAAAAATAATATTTCTTTCTTATAAAATTACATTAAATTAAAAATTAAATTACATTAAAAATAAAAGAACTTGAATATTAAGCAATAATAATTAAAAGATTAAAAATAAAAGTATGTACTTTTTTTATGAATGTTTCAGGATATTGTTAACAAGAATTCTTTTTAGAAAAAAAATTGACTATATGTACTCACCGATTGTTGTATATATTTATTATAACATGTAATTTGTGTAATTTTGATTACTTCCAACTTTTATTTAACACAGCTTTAAGCTTTATATAAATTTATATACTTTATGTAATTGTGCAGGATTGATTTTAAAATATTTAAATTATAACACACCAATTGACACAAACCAACTTATCTTGATGTAGCACTACTGAAGATTCTTCAGGTCTTTACAATCCGCTTGTATTATAATTCAATGTTCACAGTATATGTATTTATCCACTAATAAGAAGTAAAATAAATTTTTCTCTACACAGACGGATAGGTGCGAGAACCTAGGACACTTCTTATCCCTTTGGAGGGTTGCAACGTAATGTGACAAATTCTTCAGGTCAAGCATTAGTATATGGTCAGTGGCAAAAAAAAAATAGGGGAAGTACGAAAATTTAGACAGCCAATCTGGTAACAGGACACAATTCCATAATAGTTTTAACCTGCTTGTAAGACAGGTAGGGACGATTTCCATAGACATGGGCGGTATTTGCACAGAGAGTAATTCTAAGAATTGCGTAATTACGGTAAGACCATATTCAAATGTGAAAATCTTAGAGTGTAAGGAAAATAAGATTGTTCCAATCTGTAAAACTTGGCTTTTAAAATTTTAGTTGAAAATAACGGTATTTTAAATATAAAAGCAAAAGTTGACTTCTTGCTTGTAATTTTAATTATTCGATATGTTAAGCCTTATTCGTTTTATTATTAATTTTATTATTAAATGCCTTATCATAGAATTTCTTTGCATGCCTAGATACATTAGCGCCCTGCTATATATAATTTTCTAACGCACGCTTGGATATACTTGGATATACTTATAATTATTGTATAATTATTTATATGGCTAAATAATGTATTAAAACAAGGTGGATTATATATTTTGAAATTAACGTTTGATGTGATTTCCTTTACCTTTTATCTTTTCGAAATAACAAAAGTTATTCCTTAATATAAGAAAGAAGCTTAATTATATTAAAGATTATAATAAACCATCATATTTAAGAAATTATAACTTATGTAAAATTTTAAACTGTTTCTTTTTTTAATTAATTTTTACTTTTATCATGATTATTGATGAAATATTAAAGTTAATAATTATAATTTATATTGTGTAAAGTATAAGAATTCTTTTAAATTAGCAATAAATATGTTTCTTGAGAATGTTTAATGTAAAGTGTTTAGATACTTAGAATAAATTAGTACGCGCAACTGTTTATATGCACGCCTGTGTGTGTATGCACGCGTGTGCGTCGCATACGTGCTGCGCCTACATGCATTCGTGCGTCGTTCATGTATGCGCCGGCAGATTTGTACAATATTTTAATAAAATAATTCATTATATAATAACATATAAATAAATTATTAAGACTTAAATAATGCGAATACGTATTACAGGTTAATGATTAAAGACATAATTAATTTTTAAATCCATATTTATTAGTAACTACATAATTATGTAAAATACAGTATTTTTAAGTGATAAAAAATTTAATTAATTAATGTACATTTTGAATTTAAACTGTCATATTGACTGTATAATATTATTTCATCGTAAAAAATTATTCCTCGTATTATTCATCGTAAAAAATATAATTATATTATAAAAAAATTCCCAATAAATTTTATTTCTTATATTTCGTTAAAAATTAATGAGAAATGCATGGTTTTATAAACGTATTGTTACCAAAAAATTATTTCACAAAAATTTATCGGCACATTTTTTTTTGGTAATTACAAAATTATTCGTACTCTTATTAAATCGTACTGCATTAAAAATCAAATTTTGCTATTTTATTAAGCAATGTTTTATTTTAAATCACGATTACGACAAATAAAACATTTTATATTCAGTTGATAATTTGAAAGTAACGACGTTTTCTTAAAGGAAATATATATAAAGTCAATCATAGGTAACGCCTTGAAATCAATGTCGTCCATTGGCATTTCTAACAGAGGATATAATCGACAAGTAAGATAATTAGTTTACAGATTATCATGTCAGGCTAAAATCATAAAAACTCGGTGAAATCTCCTGTGCCTCTGCGTCGATTTATTATGTATGGGAGGATATCATCTACGGTCAATAGAATTGTATTCAGCCGTCATGGCCGCCGTAAAGTTTCGAATGCTTCTCCTACCAGTGGCGTTTGGTCAAATCGCGGTATTTCTGTCACTGAATTCAACCGAGGGCCGCTGGCACATTTCCACCCACATGTCACTCTTTCGACTTTCATGTATGGCCTTCCGAACAATTGCATCCACGGAGAGATGCTCGTTTCTTCCTTCTTTCAAAATTGACCCAATAACTCTTCGAAATTGCTAGACGAATTTCAATATTTATTGGTTTTATAATGCAAAGCGATTGCTGATTAATGTAGAGTATTATTAGACATGAAATTTATCCGAATGCGATGTGATTATTAATGTTCAATTAGGTATATAAATTTCGTCAATCGTCTTAACAATTATCAAATTATAAACAATATTAATTTTAATAATCTATATAACATTGCATTTACATATAGTGTAATTATCTCATTTTTAAAACAAAGTATTCATCTATTTTCAGAAATTTTTTTAGTCAAGATCTTACTTGTGTATTCTGCTGACGCATGTGAGTCCTTTTAACTAATTAGTTTTATATGAATGTATTATTTTAATTTTTTTTATCATTAGTGTAGTTTATTATAATTAAGTAAATATAATATTATAATGTAACTCTCTACATAATAGATTAAGTTGGGAAAAAATAATTTGCTAAAGAGTCCATAATAGTATTACAAAAATATAAAATTGTTTTTATATTAAATTTGAGTCTGTTATTCCATTATTTTTAGTACAATTTAAACATATAAAAGATACACATATAATTATCAGTACTTTGATTGTAAATTTATAAACCGTAATGGTGCCTAAAACATTTTAGAAAATTAAAACTAATCAATACAATTAATAATTAATAAATTGTTTTTAGTAATACAGATAAAAACATAAACGTGCAACTAAATACAAATAGTAAAAAAAAAAACATAAACCAGTACAAAACTAAATGCGCTGTGGTTTCTATTAGATATGTAATTTCCTCGTATAAAAATATTTAACTTGACTAATTTAATAAATTTCGCAAAATGAAATTACAAATGAATCGTAATTTTATTTCCTAAAGATAAATGATTCTTTTCAATCGTAAAGATTTCAATTTATATTGAAAAATATGGTTAGAGTAATTCCTCATGTGCAAAAAAAAGCTGTGTTGAAAAATAGATTTTAATTGGAAATAATTGAAACATTATTTAAGAAAAAAAAATTCTTTTAGTAAATGATATCACTAATATTAGCATAAATTAAAAATAATATAATTGTATTCTTATAAAAAAGTCGTAAAATAAAACTACTCTTATAATTTCATAAAAAGCATGAAAATATAGTAAGAAATAGTATATTATATTAATATAAGAAAAACCTTCTTAAATAGATAACAGCTAATTTGAAACATTATTAAAGAAAGTTATATCTTTTTATTTAATGTTTTTTATGTTGATTATTTTATTCAAGAATCTCAAAACTATTAATTTTACGGGTTTTAAAAAATGATACATTTTCTGCTCACAAGCAAAAAATTAATTTTAAATATGGATATTTATTAATTGCATGAGGCATAAAAGACAAATAAATGTAGAGTATTTTGCAAAAGAACGTAATAACGAATAAAAGAGATATATTGTCAAAACCTTATACATAAATTAAAGACAATAATTAAAAAATGCTTTGAAATGAAAATTAAAAAATTTACTTAATACAAATAGTACAGAATCATTTAATAAAGGCTTCGTTTATTTATTGAAATAATAAATGGTTCGAATTAATCCAATTGAATTTCAGACAATTTTGTAAGAAAACCAATTAAAATTAATTGTAAAAATTGATTCAAAAGTTTTTAATGAATTTTCAATCAATTGGAAATACATAAATATAACAATTACTTTTATTCTGGAGATAAACTAGAAAGCTCTTTAAACGCATTTAAAATTGCCGTGTAATAGTTAGAAAATAATGTTAAAAAATTTTAGTTTGCAAATTAAAAAATTGCAGTTTGTTTTTAGACAAAAATGCTATATAAATTATAAGCTTGGTCTTTATTATATTTAAACTCTTTATCTTGTAACTAATAATTTCAATCAAATAGTCTATTTTGAAAAGACATTGTTATATTTGTTTCGTTAACATAGCTACATCTTTCGTATATTATTTCACATTCAATACACGAATTTAATTTACGAACACTTGTCACAAAAACAAAAAGATCGTAGTAGTCAGTCATCAGTGGGAATACATCAAAGAAGTCGATAATGAGACCGTCCCCGGACCCTGACTCGTTGCCCCCTCCCCTAATTTATGGCTTTTTCATTTTGGCAGATTTAATAATCCCCATATATGCGTAAATTTACAGTCAATATACAATTCACGATGCATGTAATACTATTTTAGCCGATAATGTGCGATTGTCCGTAAACTCGGGAGCGTAAGCGCGTGCGCACCGTTAAGGGCTGTTTTCATGGGTGGATGGGTTATGCTGGTCTCCGAGTTTAATAGAATCACCGGTACATTTCCCGCCTGTGTGTTCTGATGCATACATGCGTGTGGGCGTGTGGTAGTTATAGTTTTTGATCGTCGTTCGCTCATAGTTGTGCACTTCTGCGATATTTCAGAAGAATACAAGCTGCCGGAGGTAATGATGCTTCCTCGTCCAAGGAATCGAGCAAATTAATGGGATGTGTACATTTAGTTAGAGCTAGTAAAATGCAGTATTTATTTTAAATAAATAACGTAAATAAATTGTAAATTATTTATTTAAATCCTCAATTTTATTGATTGTATAATTGCTTTTGCTCTAACATAAAACTGCAGTGTTTGTATACAACAAATAAGGTTTTAATCGAATTATGTAAATTGATCTAATACCAATAAGTAATATTTATGTTAATTTTAAAAAAAATTTAGTAATATTTTGTAATTGTCTATTTCAGACATTTTTTAAAATATTAATATTAAAAATGATATTAATAAAAATACCTTTACTTTTATAAATAAATAAATAAATACATAATATAAATATAATATAAAATATCATATATAAAATATAATAATATAAAATATCATATATAAAATATAATAATATAAAATATAAAATATAATATAAAATACATAATATAAAATATGTTTGGTTATTTTTATACAACTATATACTGTCCGTTATAATTAATGAAATTATAATTAGTGCATATTTGTATATAAAGAAGAATTATACATTTTAAATAAAGGAAATTTATTTTCTTGTTTGTAGCGAAGATGTAAAAATTAAAAACAATTCAAAGAGAAAATATTTATGGAATAAACAGAGAAGAAATTAACTAGAAGTTGTATAAATATTAACTAAAGTGGCAAGGTATTTCACTCATAACAAAATAGAAAATCTTACGTTGGCTAGTTTGTTGAATCAAATTATTTCGTACATAAGATTGAAAAATAAATTTACCAGATATTTGTTCTACTTGTACCAAAAACAAAATCATCTCCCATTAAGAAAGACTGGATTTTCTCTTATCATCAATTTCGAATGCACTACTATATGACGAGCTATACCATCTTGGCAATAGTTTTGTAAAATATGTCTGGAATGAGAAACTTAACGTATTTGTAAAATTATTTATTAACGAAATTCCAGAAAAACTTAATATATTTTGAAATACATTTTTTTCAATGTACAAAGGACATTCTTCACAATATTAACATACCATTACGTATTTTTATTTAAATTAATAAACAAAAATGGTAATTACTGGATACAATTAAGGTTTGCAATAAAAAAATGATATGAAGATAAGAATGATAAGAAGAAGAATATTATTAAGAAAAGGTAAAAGAATTTATTTCAATAAAAGAATCTTATAATATTATCCTAATAAGAATAATAATAATAATAAGTATAATAATAAACATTGCAGTTTTAGTATACTCTTATTAAGGAATGACAGTGAGAAAAATAATTTTAATTTAAATGTGTATATATATTTATATGAATTCGTATTCATTATTCATTTGTGAGGTATTCATCAAATGTACTATATTATTTTATTACTATAAAATAGTGTTAGTATACTAAGTTTATATCATTTTCCACAACTAATTTCTCAAACTATGCATGGAAGTAAGAGTAATTATTGATTGCAAGAACGAGGATATCTTATGAAGATACGATAGAAGTTTTCAAATAAAGTTGCCAGGCTCGAATAGGAAAGAAAAGAGATAAAATTTAATCCATAAAAAAGTTTGTGAAATACATATATCCACTAATAAAAGTAGGCTATTAACTATTGGATGAGATTAAGTTATGAATTTAGGGAGATAATCATATTATTATAGATACCAATAGAGCAACAAATATTACAATTAACGATGTAAATAAATTTTTAGAATAAAAATTAGAATTTAAAATAAATTTAAAAATTACTTGAAAATTGCATTGCAATTTATACGGAATGATAATAATTGTTATAAAATTAAAACAGCGAATTGATAAAAAACAAAATTTTAAATACATAATAATTGCTATAATTCAATCGAAGCCTTTATTGTAAGATTTTTTTTTAACGTAATATATTAAGCTTAATATTTCAGTCTTGTATAAAGATATTTACATAAATATATTTTTTTAAGATAAATATGAAAATATTGTAACCATTATTTGTCCATAATAAGCAAATGAAAGGTATAGGTTCTAAATTCGAATTACCTAACGAATTAATAGTTATTTAAAATAATAATATTAATTAAATGAATATAATACAATAACAATAATATGAAGTTTTGTCATTGAAAATAAAATAAACTTGGCAACTAATTTTTTTATTTGATAGAAATTTGTTAAATTTAATATTTCAAATAGAAAAAGGTAAGGAAACAATATTTCTTTATTTATTTTTAATTTAATTGATCAACATACATTATTATATAAAATATAAAAATTTAAAATACATAAATAACAATATATAATTTATAAATAATTGTATATATAGTAATAAATAATTTGTAATGACTTAAATTAAAAAAATATATATAAAAATCAAGTCATTGAACATAATGATAAATATCGATATTAAATTTAAATTTGTTTTTATGATTTATTTACTTTTTTCAATCGGAGGCTTTTTAATTTATTTTTATTCTAAAACTAAAGAAAACATTTTTAGATATTATCTATATCTGAGTTGAATAATGAATAAAATAATAATATAAGTATAGTAACGTTAACATAATGACTATCAGATATGATAAATATTACGTAAATTTAATATTTTAAAAATTTAAAAATACAAATGTTAAATATCGAGACTTACTAATTTTTATAATTAGTTATTTTATTATTTAACCTTAATGTAAATTTGATTAAGTAATAAATTGTGGCATAAATAAATATATCAGTTATAAATAAAATTAATTAAAGAGTTTAATTTGCATATTTGTATATAAGTAATCATTGTATGTTCTAAGAAATTTCGAAGCCAGTTTTTACGTGCAATAAAACTCTGCTAAAGGATTTAGTTACTTTCAGAATAAACAGACAAATGCCAAACTCTCAAAAGTTTTATAAAATCAATTATTTTAATGCAGAATTAGCACTTTGAGAATTATAATGAATCTTTGGTGCAAGTTTCAACAGGAATGAGAAGTTCAGTCTACGCACATTTCAATTTACTTCGTTTTCATGGAATATTTTATTAAATGTAATAATTTTTCCGTGATTATTGACAATGGAAAATTTACAATTAAATAAAATAATTTTATTATGTATATATTTTCTAAGGGAATTATTTTAACTAGCTGAAAATTTTAGACATGAAAAATTCATTATTATATTTTCACCAAATTTATCAATTATTATTATCTAATTTGTACTATAAAATTATTTGTAAGAGCCTTTTGAAATAAGCTCTTTGTGAAAAATGAAAAAATTCTTTAGTTGATTTTTTCATCTTTACGAAACTCATATTATAAGTAAATTATTCTTCGGTATAAAGTTATATTTAATCCTGTTAAATATTGGTAAAAGATCGTTACTATATTCAACTGTGCTTACTCGAATTAGGAAATCAGCTAAGAGGGCGTTGAATATGTTAAATTGGTAAACAAGAGGCTACTTATTTAAGATACGAGGTACTGCTTTGGCTGTTGTTGAAGAACGAGTAACGTAGTGGAATACCTGAAAATATTTGGAACAGTAAGGATAAAGATAGATGAAGTAACTTTAAAGAAATCTCAAGCCCCTGAGAATAAAAATAGCCATATACAATTAAGCTCAAACAAGACTCAACTATGTATGCCGGGTGAGTCGCGATTCGTTGTATGTAAGATTAATATTAAATATTACACGTGATAGATAAAGAAGTATTTGTTTTCAATATTTTCATAAGCCGTTTCATCTCAATTCTTAAGTGATTTTACATCCTTATATGCACCCTTTCTTTCTATTAATAATGTAATAAAGTTATAGTGGTCGGCTAGGAATGTAATAAAAGCTACATGTACGTAACAGTATGATGCATTAGGTTTTACTTATTCTGTATTTGTAAAAATTCTAATTTTTATAGATATTTGTTTTTAATTTATAATATTTAATATCGCTTATTGACTATCGTTTATTGAAGTCCTGTAAATTAATTATTGAAATATAATATTAACGGAATGTGAAATGAATAGTAAAGTTTCATTGTTTTTGCATTATGGTCTTTTAATATTAACAATACTTTGTTTATTGCATAATAATTTTACGAAATTAAATTTGAATTTGTTGTAATTTTGAAATTGAATTAGGTTTTTTTGTCAATTACAGTTTATGTGTATTTATTATAAAAGTATATTATAAATTTTATATTACGTTAATATATTTTATATATTATAATACATTTCATTATCAAAATATATTATAAAATTAATTTATTATTACTACTTTTGTGAACTCCTAGTCTTGTGGATAGATATTGATATTTTCAGCATGCTAATCCATAAACTTACTCTTGAAATTATCTGAAATTTATTAGTAAACTTAAATGTTATTATATACGAAATTGAATGTTAATAAATTATAAATTATTAATTATACATTAATTATATTCTTAACATGTTTTTTAGTTTCTCCAAGTAAAACTCACAGGTCGACGAATCATTCTTCATATTGTGTATGATACGCAGAGAAGGGTTATCCTATGTAACTGATTGATCAAGGTAAAACTAATTAAATTTATTTGAAAAACTGATTTAATCAACTAATGCTTATGTGCTTGAGACAAATCGAATTCGTATTAACGTAGCTGTAATACAATTAATATGTATGAAACGCATAATAATAACTATAATGCAGCATATTAACATGTTAACATAGATATCTCATTATGGTCCCTAACTTATTAGTATGTGTCTATTGACATTTATGAATTCAATGATCAGTCAAGCGAGTTTACGTACCTGAAATATATAAGATCGTGTTTTCTAATAAGTGGAAGCACGTGCCGGAAACGACCACATCACGCCATCCACGCCCTACTACTCATCCTCTTCTACCTTCTCCCGTTCCTACTTCTTCTGTTCAACAATCTCATCCTCCTTCTCCTGACTAAACTACTTCTAAATACTGGATGTAATACTAATAGGACTCAGCGGAACGACCATCGTCACAACTCTCCTTCTCGTTCTTAAATGAATTAAACTCAAGTTAATCTGAAGTTGAGCCGAACTCCGTATGATATTTGGACGCAAACTTTCCACTGACCCCTTGTTATGATTATTTATTTAAAAATTTTTTTATCTCTTTTTAAATATTCTATGGAGCTTCAGCGTTAATTAAAAGGGATTAAAATAATTCGATGATATTTGGCTAATTTTTTCGTAACGTTTGAGAAATTATATTTCTCGTGGTTTTTATAAAATAAACTTTCGTAATAGAAAATATATAAAGATATCGATAATTATTTTGAATATCTATTACATTAAGAATTATTACACAGCATAATGTATTTTTTAGTTTGATACGTCGTGAGCTAATAAGCAATTATTTTCACTTTTATAAAATATATCGAAATAACATCACCCGAGATTTGAATACTCATTTGTCGTTCGATTTCAATGATTGGATTGGTTTTATAGTCGAATTTTTATGTAAACTTCAAGTATTTTAGTACAATATTATTTATCGATTATTATAATATATAATATATAATAATATTTATCGAAGTATTTATCGATTATAATTGGCAAATTATGTAATAATAATCCTTCTATTCAAATTTCATTTACTTCTCTTTAAATTCATTAATTATTTAATTTTAATTTATATAATATTTTTAATGCAATATCTTTTAATACATTTAATTTAAAACTAGTGTAAAAAAGATATCATTAGCAAAAATGTTAATAAAATACTCAAGACATAATGCTATAATTATAATGCAATATTTTTTCCATACTTTAAAAAAAGAAAATAAATATTGCTAAGTTTTCCCAATTATAAAAAATGCAGATGTCAATATTAACTGAAATTTAAAATTAAAAACTACGTAAATGAAAGTTAATCAGAAAATGTTATATGTACTGTGGTTTCATCTTGGCAAATTGCAAACTAATTTCAGGAACTAATATTTAATTTATGGCAAACAGAGAGATCAAGATTATAACGGAAATGTTAAGTGGTAAAGGAGCTCATTATAGATGTATATTACATACTCAACTTAAACACGTGTTGAAGATTTGCTTCGGGAGTCTCTTGACACCAATTAAGTATTTACTGGAGATATGAGTTTGAGGCAGTAATTTTTGTTTTGAACCGAATCATACGTAATTGCATATTACCTACATTAAAAGATCGATGATTTGATACGTAACATCGCTCAAATATATAAATATTTTTAAATTATTTATCGACGCAGTATAAATCTTTAGTTTATAATACCTAAGGTATACGATGCTTATAAGATATTCTTTGTGATAATTTTCAATTTGAAAAAAGTCATAAATATTATATTTCTTTGTAACTTATCGCAATAATAAAACTGAAAATGACGCTGAAATATGTGTACATGTATACAATAAATTTAAAAATATAATTATCAACAATAATATTTACAATAATATAAATATGAAAATTGCAAGATTTTGAAATATCTTTACTGGTTGGTTTACAGCATTCTATCACGTTTCACCGTATCAAGATAATGTTTTCTTTATTAGTTGAATCTTCAGATTTTTTCTTCATTGCAGAAAGGGTTACAAATCGTGCAAGTTTCGTCGACAACGAACCAAATTATTTGAAAGGCTCGTTTGCCACGAAACCCGTACGTCTGCTTCCATAATTAGACTTTCATTCAACAAGAATCTTAAAATATTAAATAGCTACACCTTCTTGATAAAAAATCGCTTATTTTGTATAAAATGCTTGATATCATTTGAAGAGAAAAAATAAATAAAGTTAAATACTAATAAAACCTAATAAATATATTTATGAAAATACTTTAAAATTAAATTAATTTGATTACATTTTGTTAATATAATTAAAGACTAATTGAAAAATAATTCTTATTTACATTTATTACGTAATTATGTACCTATCACGTGCATATATTCACGCATATATTCGCAATATAATATTTCAATGCGTTTTAAATATCGTGGCTATATATATTATTAATCGAAAAGGTATAGATACTTTGCATTTATATCGCTTTCGATTCATTACATTTTTACATATTGCATAATGAAAGATGGTACGGGTATAGAGGGATTGACTGATTAAATAGTTGGTCAACCGCTATTAAGGCAAATATCCTAGTAACTGATGAAGTCTATGTGGTTGCTACAAAAGTAAAAATGTAAAAGAAATCTATGTATAAAATAATGGCCGGTACGGTAATTACTTGTCAAATAAATATTTTAAAACTCTCTTAGACGAGGGCAAGTTTGCCATCATTTCGCCACATCAACGTGCATGTGGGCACGCGCTTAGACAGGGTGTTGAATTTCCGGAAAATCTTAAATCGCATGGATAGCCTGGGGCGTCGGTCGTACCCCACCTCCGTAGCGTCTCGGAGTATAATTAAAATCAGCGCAGAGGCAGGAGGAAGAAAACGAGTCTGGGCGGAATGAAGGTGCGAGCTCGAATAATTCGAAATAATGTTCTAATTGCTTTGCTCGTCTCGGAGAGGATAAGCGGCTCCATCCTCCCTACGATTGCGAATATAAATGGAATCGATGACTCCTGCCACCGTTTACCCTATCTTTCGAATTTCTATTTATTTTCTCGTTTTTGCTGTTTTTAGACTTTTATTATTTTAAAGACCGCGTCAGCATTTCGTGGTCAATTTGCTTTAAAGTCGCATCGATTATGGATTTAATGATAGGCGTCATACTAATGTTATGGAATTTATTTACGACGAATGGAATTTGTCCGAAGAAAAGATATTAGTTTAGTTTTTGAAGTTGTTCGTAAAGAGTTATTCAGCGTTTATCTGTTTCAATAAATCATTAGTAAGACATATCAATTATTTAAATTATCAATTTAATAAAACTAACTATTAATATTATAGTAAATATATCTACTTTTATTATTTAAAAAAATACATAAATAAAATTCTCAGAAGAGATGTTTTAATATTACTAAATTATTTGTAAGTCGTAAGTTGATTCGGCGGTATTAAAATACGAAATTGTAAACAATTAATTTACTTTGAATATTTTCTCGAATAGTCTACTGATTTTTTGAAAAGACGAGTTTAAACTGTGATTTTTATTAAAATATGCTTATAAGATAATTTCACGAATTATAACAACATTTTTGATAGTACAAGTAAAAGAATTTCTTCGTGAGGTCGACAAATTTATGTAAATTATTTGTGGTGTTCTCTCTAAATATTTTTCTCCTTAGTACACATTAATATTATTTCGAAAAGATAACCGATTTAAAAGGATACATAATTCTTATAGAGTAAATAGGAGGTGACATTTCTAGGGTATTAGGGATTTGATTAAGGATAATAATTAGCCGTTATCTTTTCACTTTTCTTCTTTTCATTTCCATGTATATGTTTTAAATATAAAAAATTGGATAAAATATTTTTGTCAAGTTTTTGTCACAAATGAGTTTTGAATTTTTAGTAACATGCGTACAAATACATAGTATATTAATACCCACAAGTTTTAATGTCTTTAACTTCTCTTCACAAAGTATTATGGTCTTTGTTTTCAATAAGAGTAAGATTTGTTTCGCTTTTATGTAGAACAATAATAGCAATAATAATTATTATTATGTGTTATTTCTTTTATTTTTATATTTTAATTATTTGAACATATCAGATTTTCTTATAATTCCCTAGCTTTACGTATATATATATATATTTGAAGCCTTGAGAATAGTTTAATTGTTGGTTTGAAAATTAAAAAAATATCGCATTTGAGTTTTAATCATAAATCATTTAACAGGAAATAATTATAAAAATGTTAAGAACATTGATCCCAATGTTGTTTTTAGATATTCGGTTATTTTAATATAGTAGAATTTTATTTGACATAAAAGGTAAACAATCGTCAAAATGACAATATAAATATGTCGGTATAGTATCTCATCTCGTAACACAGTAGAAAGCATATTATACAAGGGAAAAACAAAGTTTTCATCAAAATACGAAGTTCAGGAGTGCAGGACGAGCGATGGAGCAAGTGGAAGAGAGAGAGAACTTGAGTTAGTTACTGCCTGATCACAAGGCTGGTTGCACTACTCAGTAACAATGTTATGCGCTATATAAGTTGTCTATCTCCCCTTTTCTACCCTGGGGCTCGGCTCTTATGCGTGATATCGAGTCCTGAGAGAATTAAGTGCTTATATGAAAAAAACGCAGTGCTCAAGGACGAGCGGATAAATGTAGTATTATCAAAAAGCTATTTTTAATTTTTGGACAAACAGACTTTTGTAATTACAGCCTCTCAAGATTATTACAAACTAAAGTGGTATCGTATAATACATCCATGAACAATTTTCATTTATTTATAATTTAAAAATTCAACCTTTGAGATACATTGTTTGTAAAACCTGCAATATATCAACATACAGATGATCGAGAATGCATTGTTCGATGATACGTATAGCATCATCTTATTTGAATTTTATATCTATAATCGATTGGTTATAAGTTGCTACTCGAGTAGCGGAGAATAAGTTTATAAGAAATTCAACTCGTTATACATAACAGTACATTGATAAATCATACAAAATATTGTTATAATATAATATACAATGTATGATATATAAATTATTGATATATAAATTATTATTACCAAATAACTGATACATTAAAATTGAAGGTAAAATGAATATCATCACATCATTGAACATTTTTAAATTACTTATAATTTATTTTATTTCCTATCAATAAATTTGTAAAGCTTCAAATAGCTAAGTAGCAATGGATAAATTTTGACTATTATTGTTATATTAGTTTCTCAACAAATTTAATCTTAAATTAAATCGTCATATTTATTAAAAAAATCTTAGTTATATGATATATATAATAAATATAGAACACTGAATTTTCATTATTATAAACCATTATTATAAAACGATCATACTTCTTTGATTCGTCATCATAGATTGTCAAGATACTTTGCTATATAAATAGATGTACTCGTGCATGCACAATCGGTATGGACGAAGAGAAAAAGTGAGTGAGGAGAAAGAGAGAGAGAGAGAGAGAGAGAGAGAGAGAGAGAGAGAGAGAGAGAGAGAGAGAGAGAGAGCAACTTGTATATATGGCTTTTGCATGAGTCTTACGGCATCAGCACTTAATATAATTAAATGTCGGGTGCAGCTATTTGGACGATAATAGCAATGAACGTGATATATTTCACTTAGGCTTGAATCGATCAAATATTTTCTTATACTCTTTTCATTTTTAATGCTTCTTTTACTGTTATCTATGGGAAGCTTATTTATATGCTTTTTTGCATATTATGTGAAACAATCGACCTTTGTCGATGGGTAGGAGAATTGATTGTCTTTTTGTGATTCAATTTATTGATCAGTAGGGTTTTATTTTAATAATTTGTAACTATATTGGCCTACGTTCGTCTGAGTAACGGATTTTTAATCTGTTTAGGAATCGATAAATATGAAAACTATAGATATTTTATGATTAAACTTTTTAATGTAACTTCAGATTGGTTCTGAGTTTTACGATAATTAAATATTTTCATTGTCGTATTTTCAGTTTCATATAACATGTATTGGGCGAAAATATTAAAGTTCAAATATGTTTTTTAATCAATATTTATATTTCTATAATTGTATTTTTAATAAGTATTAATGATAAATTATTTTTACAGTTTTGAGAAATTGCGTCGAATCTTACAAAAAATTGTTGTTTAAACTTGTAATATAAATTGATAAAAGAAGCATATGTTTTAAAATGTTATACTTTGACAATTCAATAAAATATAAGAAAATTTTCAATTATAAATAACAGCAATATGCGATTTAGTTTTCTCAACTAATAATTAGATCTACAAATTAATAATACAAGTAGATACTTATTTTTATTTTTATTAATTAATTTAAATAACTAAAAAAATAATATTTTTTATTCTATTATAATTTACTTTCATTATATTTAATTTTGTAAATTCAATAATATAATCATTAGAAATCATAACATTTCAAATTATAAAATTAAATATTTTCATTATATAGTTTATATATATGCATCAATTATTTATTTGTAATAATAATTTTAGTATTCATTTTAAAAACGTTTTTAATATATTCTTAAATCATGTGTATAATAAAAGTTTCATAAACCACTACGTACGAATTTTTATCCGTTTCCCCAGCTCCCCGTCACTATTTTCCGAGACTTCTACGCTTTGTTATATGTATGCCAATCGATAAAACAAGCCAAGATTCCCATGAAAATTTGTTTTAGATCTGAAATAACGACGAATCTCATTTTCTCTGTAAATTTTCCAATTCCATAGGATGATGGTGGTGCGTTATACTAATCTGTCATCGTAACTCAATCGATGCAGTTGATAAAAGAATTGTTGAATTATTGAATGGTGTTTGATGATCAAAGAAAATCGACGTAGTAAAAGATAAACCACCTTAAATGGAGATAAATTTATTTAAACAATCTTTTATTTTACTTTCGACTTTTTAATTCGATTTTTTTATGGTTGTTTTTCTATTTAACTACTTCTTAAGTAATTTAATATATTAATTTAGGTTTATTATAAAATTTTCAATAAATTATAGAATATTTGATTAATAAAAAATAAAAAATAAATATTATTATAAATCTTTTGTCTGAAATACAAAGTATCTTTGTTTGTTAATATTTTTGTTCGTTAAATAAAATAATTATTATTCATATAAAAAAATTATATATATATATTTTTTTAAAAATATCTATTTAATGTATAATTTAATTTATAATAATATATATTTTAATATATATTTTAATAATTAAAAATTAACTATTTCATATATTCATTAATAATTTAAAAATAATCTATACCATTTTAATTGTTATCAAATTAAATAAATTAAAGAGTATCTTTTTAATAAAAGATTTTCCAAGAAAATTATACCGAATATGAAAATTTTGGTTATTTGTTTTGTCATATTATAGCAAAATTATTTATTTTAGAAAAATGGAAAAAATATTTAAAATTTTTAGCCAAATAATTTTTCTGATTCTTTTATATTATTTAAAAAATAAAGTTACTTAAAATTAAATTAAACTAGATCCACCTTTACTTATCTTTATAGGAGAAATAATTACAGTAAATTTATAAACAATCATTCCATAAAAGATTGATTGTTTATAAAATAGATAAAATAGTTAATTTATTATTTTACCGAAGCAATTAAATATATTATAATTTTTATCAATGATAATATATATTTATGAACAAGTTTTCTATTTTTTCATTTATATTAATTTATAAGGTTATTACTTAGACGATTATTGGAACTTTAAAATTATTAGATTTATTATTTTTGGATATGTTATTGGAACTTAAAAATTATATCTATTATAATAATTAATTTTTAATCTAATATGATGGTTAGATTATAATTACATGTTAAAGATTATCGATCATAAAAATTATAAACAATATAAACGCTATTTCGAATAAAATACTTTTAAGAATCTTCTACCCTATATTTATTTCATTATTTTCTATAATAAAACAACGCATTAAATTAGCATTTTACTTTACAGAATAAAAACGGACTGCTATTCATAATTTTAATAATAATCAGCAATTCGTTCCAGTTAGAACTTCCGGTCCAGAGGAAACGCAAATGTCTACATTTTATGAGCGCTCGAAGATATTAAGGAAGGCGTGCGTAAATTCGAAACCTGTTATGACACGATTAAAGAATAATGGCTAAAAGGAAAGGAAAGATGAAAAGTTTGTTAATAGCTCTAGGAACGATACATATGTTTCGTTATATCTCCTGTTTTTAAAAATTTATGCATTCGGAATAAGTATGTACATTTAAAAAATTTCTTTTTATATATTTTTATTCTATTATTTTAAGATATTCTTTTTTTTATTCGATTTTATTACGGTAAATGCACAGAAGTTGATTGTAAGCTATCATTACGAGCCTTATAAATTATTTTATGATATTACAAATTATTCTCGCTCATTTAAATTTACTTATTCATTATATGCTTTCATTCTTAATTATATAAAAAAAATTATTACAGTTTTAAATAAATAAATATATATATATGTATTTATAATACTTGATGAACTATATTAATTATAATAATTTATATTATAATAAATTATGATTATAATAAATTATAATAATAATTAACTATAATAATTTATTATGTATATATGTAAATATATATAAATATATATATATATATTTATTTATTTAAAACTGTAATAATTTTTTTTATATATAACTATAAAATAGTTTGTCTTAATTGTGTATATAATTTTATTAGATGAAAAAGTATTTTATGTATTCATAATTTAATTATCATCACTTATTAATACCTTTATGCATTTTTATCTTCTTCCCTTTTCATAAGTGAGATTTTATCTGGATTCTTTTGTATCTATACTTGAAAAGTAATATTATAAATTACCTAATTAACAAGTTATATGTATAAAATAAATTTTCATGTCTAGTAAAATGTTACAATGTAGTATATATTTAAAAAATAAAAACATGAATAAAATTTTCATAGAGCAGTTATTTTCAATTTCATAAAATTTGATTCATAGTATAAATTTATACCAATAATGAACGTGTCACTAAGTGAATATGAAAAATTATGGATATTTTTAGAAGCTATCAAACTATTAAGCTGACATTCATAATGAAGTAAAAAATGATTTATGCAGATTGAGAATTTAAATCGATGCCTTATATAGATTAGCCAAGTATATTGTACTTTAGAATTAGTGTTGCTAATATTTTTATAAATCCACAGTTAATGGTATCTACGGTAGATGGCAATGGTAATTATATTTAGCACAGTCGCAGAAGGATCGAGTGGAATAAAGTTCTATCTTGTTTGTAATTCTCATTACGAGTAAATTGTGTCATTCTATTCATATATATATATATATATATATATATATATACATATATATTATTTATATTATATATATTATTTATATATATATGCACAGCAAATTAAGCATTGCCTTTATTTTCTGTGAAGGGTAATTTGATTAAGTACAAAATTACTGACGGATCGTAAAGTAATTTTGGATAAGATTCGTTTGCTAGTATAGCATGAGAACTCAGAGTTACAAGAGCCAGATTCAAAATAATTTTATTGTATAAAATTAAAGAAAAAGTAATCAAGTATGGAGAGCTATTGACTTTAAGGAAATGAGGAAATGAATAAGGAACATTTTTTTCTTTTGCAATTCTACTAATTTACAGAAGGATGAAATATCTCTTTTTTGTACTTTGTAAATTTATTCTAATTACTTTTTTAGTATTCAGATTTCACTAACTCATTCAAATAGAAATAAATATTATTTTACTTTTAGTTAAATGATTATATTTTTGTAATTTACATAATTTTATGATAATGTTTTTGTGATATATTATAGTATATATAGTATATGAAAGTGCTTTTAATTTTCTTGAGACGTCGGCTAAAATGAAATTATCCTTTAAGATTACACATCCTGGAAATATCGCGTACAATATGTATATACAGGCATGAACTAGTCAAATGTGATTGAATGATAATTGCACCTTTTAATTTTTCTATGTATTTCATTATTACCTTAATAGATAATAATAATTACTGTCGTAAATATTAGGAAGGTGTGATAATGATATAATATTGTTAGAAGTATTTAATAAAACTTTTCCCGTTATAATATATGGGTACGAGGAATCGATTATTTTCTTCGTTTCTACGTATTCTTATATTAATTATCTTATATATCAAATAAAATGATATTCTTTATAATTGTGACAAAGACTGGTAAATTCTTGTACGATTATTTTCTGCCTGTGTTTTTCATAATTTCTTATTAGAAAAGGAATAATTAATAATAGCTATTTTTTATTTTCATTTATAGCTGATTCGAAACGGACCAATTCATCCAAGCTCCAAGTTTTCGAAATGTAGAACCGTCGATACACGAAATATATA
>JAPYYT010000929.1:0-34926 GCA_030522565.1 Ceratosolen corneri
CCCGCCTATTCTCGGCGCTCGTACGCCACCGCCGCCACCGCCGCCGCCGCTGCCGTCGCTGCCGCCGCTCCCGCCAATGTCGACACGACGGTGTCGCCGCCGCCGCCGCCGCCGCCGACGTCGTCGCGCTCGCTTTTTACTGCGGCAAGGATATGAGTTATGATGGGAAGGAGGCCAGGGCTGGGAAAAAGCCAGGCTTAACCCTTTTCGGCCGACGGGCTTCGTGATTTTTGTGCTGAGGCGAGAGCCAAAGAAGGCAAGACCCGTTTTGGGAACACAGTGGCCGTAGAGGTGAGGGGTTACACGAGTTTCGTGCCACGGCGATTCGAGAGTCTCTTGCTGCGGACTCGAGATCGGCTTTGCCCGACCGCTGAATGAAATATCCTCCGTTGAATATTAAAATAGTTTTCATACTTTTAAATATGCTGAGGATTTTACGAGCTGGTATGATGTGTCATTTATTGGGAAGCCTAGTTACTTTAGGCTCGTCTGCTTACCCCGAGCCTTCCCATTTTATTCCTTATTATTCATATTGACTAACAGCAGTTCTTAACTTCTGCAAATAAGCCTGGGTGATCTCCAATCAAATGTGAATTTAAAATGATTAGAAAAATAGAGCGTACAGCTGCGCGACTCTACATTATAAAAGCTGGAGGGAAAAAAGCTGAAGGAAATAGTACAAGCATCGGATCTAATTATAACTCATTAGCATTTATAATCTACTCAATAATAATAGAACGTCTACGCATAAAGTTCATCTGCCTGCCATGGCTTTTCCAAATTAACCCAAATTGGCCTCGTGTTTGTAATATTATTTAAATATATATCAAGCAGTCCATTTAATTGTATGCACATGGTTGGATGCGCGCGCGCCCCCTCGCCCTCGCCCTCTATATTTCAGTTCGATACCATGGGAGAAATTTTAAATATCGATAAGAACAATAAACGTGCAAAGCAAATTTATTGGCTACACTTACGATGGTATTCGAAACTTTGTTTATACAAACTTATTAATTTTTTAATTAGATTGACAAACTGAAGTTATTGAGCATAATAGTTTGGTGAGTTAAAAACAAGTGCGCACTATGTGTATTCTGTTCTAAGACTTTGGCGATATTCTTCGAGGCTGCGAATATTTTAAACATTTTCATTAAACGAACTCAATTCCAAATCAGCTTACGTTCGAATAAATTCAATTATTATATAATATTGAATTATGCCCACGACGAATTTGAATTTTCTTTCTAAATAAATTATTGATTGAATGAATTGAATGAAATTGAATGAAGCTAATTACGAAAAACATATTTTATATTTCATTTCAAATTCAACAGTAAATAAACGTCATTATCTAAATATAGACTCTTACATAAAGATATAATTTTATAAATTACTTAACACGCATATAATTATTACAAAAATTGTAGCTTTAATTGCCATGCTAAATCTTACAATTATTTTTATAAAATAAATTTGTGTGTTTTTCTTAATCAATAATATTTAACTCAAATAGAAACTCAATGAATAGATCAATTTATATTTATAATCGCGCGCCTTATATTCCTTATTATTCATTATTAACGTCTAAATTATATTTGTTATATTATAACTTTGGCAAAATGGCATAATTTTAATTAATATTAACGATACGGTAAAAAAGTAAGTTTAACTTAAGTCTCAATAATAACAATATGGCTCTGCAAAACATACATTTGGTCCATCTAGAGAACTTCATAAACCAAGGGACACAATTATTAAGTATACATATTTTTTTATCCTTTCATCCTTCCATCCTTTTATCGCTCAAAATTACAAATGATTAAAAATTTAATTATAAAAAAAATACGCGAAACGAAATTACTGAGGTAATATTACAACGGACGTTTTCGTATTAAATGTTCCCGGATTTATATATTATTACGCTATTTCCTAATACATTAAATATATAATATATTTGTTTCTTTATAATTTTATAATTTGAAATTTGTTTAAATTTATAGCATTAAAATTAACATTAACTTTAAATAAATACTATTTACTATTAAAACAATGTTTAATGTACTTTAGAATTTATATAAATACTCAATACAGACTGAAATTGTGTTGTGATAAAAATATATTTTCCGAACATCAGCTGATAATTAACATATTATTATTAAATTAATATAAATATATATACATATATATATAAATGTTAATTGTTCCAGCAACTTCTAATTTGACGGATATACAGGAATTGTTTCGATCAAACAATTATGACTGAATACATTTACATGTAAGAGTAAATTTACATGTTAGTAAATTGTTAATAAATTTGTGATCGAATTAAATATATTTTCATCGGTTGATTTTAAATATTGATGTTTACAACAAAATTTGGAAATTGAATTCAAATGAAGCTTGCTACGAGTAATAGTTACAAGTTATGAATTACTACAGTTTTTCTGAGTTTGAAACGAATCTTTAGATTTAGATATAAGATGATTGATCAATTTGAAGTACAGCGGAAGTACTTTAAACCAAATTAAAGGTTTTGATAAAATCATTTGGATAAAAGCTCTGCGGACAATTTTACAATTTAGAACAGTTCTTATTCTATTATTAATAAAAATCTAATTAAATTAAAAAACAAGTTATTATTATAAGAAAACGGACGTGTTGGTAATGTGTTTACTCGCGCACGAAATAGATTCTTTGATGGAAGTACCTTGTAGTGCAGCAATGTTTATATTAACAATTAACGTTATGATAATGTTTTTTTAATATCATGCACTTTCAGAAATATAATGTGATAACTAATAGTTTAATTAGAATAAGTAGTGTTTCGTCTATTAATTTGATGTCTATCCACTGAATGGGAATAATGTATTTAACTGGCAAAATCGATAGGCATTTATCAAGAAAACTCGGAAATAGAATGACAAACAAAGCTAATATAAATATAAATAACTGTATTCCTCACTTTTATAAGGTTTTATATAAGTTTTAATTAAATTTATTATTGGTGGTAATTCTCGAGAATTTGCTCAATAACAAATAAATAACATTTAGGTCAGCGTATGACCCGTACGAAGCGTTTTCCACGTTATTAATGATATATAAAATGGCGGTGTCATTGGTTAATAAATTTTAACAAAATTGCAAAGAAAGTTTGTAATTTCTATAATAGCGTTCGAGCTAAACCGATGGCATTCTCTCGCAAAATAACTCATTAAAGTCAAATCCTTTATTACGATTTTCAATTACAATAGCTGCGCCGGGGGGGGGTCAGGAATTCGGTGAAATAATAAACTGCTTCTTTTAAAACTGACCGCCCTATTTCAGCACTCGCAAAAAAAAACAATGATTACGACTAGCGAAAAGTATCACTCGCCGCGGCAAACGCGAAATTTATGAAATTCGCCAATGCATCCTATTAAATTTAAAAAGTTGCCCGTCCTCTTCCATTGTCCACCAGTCTCTCTTTCAATTCCCCCAGCTTAATTCCTAATTCTCCATCGCCTCCCCGACTGCCCCGACTCACTTGCCCTCCTTTCCTCTTCCCTCTCCTCGTTGTCTCACTCGCCCTCTACCCCCCCGCCACCCGCCCTCAACCCCCCTCCCCACGCCACCACCGGCGACCAACGCGTGGCCGCTACTTCCTCGCTCCAACGATGTCCACAACAACGCGCCGGACTCTCGAACTTGCCTCCCCCCCGTCTGCCCACCACCCACCACCCTCCTCTCGCGCACTGCTACTCGTTACCACTCTCTTTAGGTGTTGCATTTTCCAGGCGAGGCACGTGCTTTCCCGGCTCTGCTGCCCCCCCAAACTTCTCGCTTTTTCCGTAACGAACTCTACCCATATATCTCACTGTGATTGCAAACAACATTTTAATGTTACCTTGCTTCGTAATTATTGGAAATGCACAGGCTTCCATTTGCTGGACTTTAAATCCCCGTAATTCTGGTGATTTTAATTTATATCCCTGATCATGATATTTCTTTTCATTTCACTCGTGAGTTTTCAAGTACATGACGTTTGCATTTCTTTTTTCTTTCTTTCTTTTCTAGCATCAGCAGTATTCTTCGATTAAAACGGCTCTTAAGGCTCTTCATTCGTCAATTATTAATAATAATAGTGAATACCTTTTGAAAGCTCGAGCAACATTGGACGTTCGTCAATTTGCGCGGAACAAGTTAATAACAAAAATCTGTTCCGAGCCATTGAAATGTCCTGTATTCTGTCAGATCTCATCGCCGAGGAAACTTCCAGCACAAAACTGATACAGATATGTTTTATTGCCATTCAAAGATAAAGATATTGTACATCTATCATAATGGGAGTGACCTCGTTTTTAGAATGAGCGTCTTTTCAAGTACACGTCGAATGAAACTAATTTTGCCCCCACGGCTTAATAAACGATTCCTCCCAATCAACCAATCATTTCTCGGCGATTTACATCCAAATGAAATTATTTTCACAGACAACTCATTCGTCAACATTATCTAGCATTGAAATTCCATTGAAACCATTGTTTTTCAAATACTATGTGTCTACTAGAAGCAGAATATTATTAGTCGCATCAGACGTAATATCATGAAGCTCGTATGAGACCTAAAAAATGACGAAAAAGAGAGAGAAAATAATTTTATTCAATTTTTCTTTTTTTTATAAATGATCGATTGATGACGATATTATTACAAAATATTTAATTCAGCCAAAACAGCTCGTTGAAAAAATTCTTACCGACAGGCTCCGCAATATGAAATCAAAATTTTACACAAAATTGATAAATTTGGACAGCTGTCGCAAATTTATTTAATCCACGCTGTTAATCATTGGATTATTGAACTTTAGATCTATTTTCTTTCGAGCACATTTTTTCACCGCATTTTCATTTTCATGATTCTTCAATTTCAATATTCTGTCACGGGAACGATCATATTGAACCTTCGACTGCTTAATTGACAATACAAAAATAGCTTTTACTATCTTGGAATAATATTGCGTAAATAAGATTAATAGCGAGGAATAACAACAATATTAAATTATATTGCGAGCTGTTTATTTATCGTGTTATCAAAATCAATATTATTCGATTAAAAATGAAAAGTTGCAGAAACATGTAAGCTAAATGTATGCTTATTATTTGTATGATCTGTATACTTTCATGTTTTATAATTTAAATATCCATTAATTATCAATGTATGTAATGTCTGACCAAAGAAAAGCCTATATGGAGCTCTATAGGTAATCTAGTACGTTAATTGCAATTAAGTAAAACAAAAATATTGATAATTTGTTGTAAAACTCATGAAATGCATCAAAACAATATGATTCATGTATTGTAAAATGCTGTCCACATGTAAAGCCGATTTCTAAATAATACTATTTGCAATCAGATCAAAGTCAGGAGAATGTATCAGTCAGTATCATGTACGTATAAATATTTTAGATGAATTATTAATGTTTATAACAACATTTCACAAACTGCTAATGGCAATAAACATTATGACAAGTATGCTAAGGAAAACATTTCCATAATATAGAATAATTCGAATTTAGTCGAGAAAATTGTAGAGACAAATTTTCTAATAATATCGCCAACTCGTTCTCCTCCTAATCGCATCAAGTCCTGGATTCTTTTATATATAAAATTGTCGTATCTGAAACTCAAAACAGAATTTTCTTCATTTCCATTTTCGTTTCTTCGTTATATCTTCGTCATATAGTTCCACATCACTTTAGAACAATTCAAACTCCAATTGAGCACTTTTGTCTCATGAAATGTATCAATTCAATTTTTACATAGCTTATTTACTTTGTGCGCATTATTTTCATTATTTAATTACAGCTCCAAAGGGATAAAGCCATTTGAAAGTTCAAACTCAAAGAGCTCGAACCATTTTTTTTTTTTGTTTTTTGTTTTGTTTTCAAAGAGAACGAATCTAGTCAATTGTTGTAAAAAATGTAAATACTTTGTTTTTTTTTTTAACAAAAGCTGATTGAAGCGCAGCCTACGAGAAACGGAATTCAGTCAAAGGGAGAAGTGAATTGAGCCTTCGCTCGAAGATGAAGTGCAATCTAAGTATCGCGGCGCTTTAATTTAGAATACTCAGGAGGACGCCCTGACACTTCACAAGATTCCGCCTCCCCGATCAATCCAACAACCTCCACATGCACGTGAAGCCGAGAGGCGCGCGTTCCCAGAAAAAGCCAATGAAATTACAGAGAAATAGAAGCCACGAAGAGCCTTCCTTCCTTCCTCGACGATAAAATAATGCCTGGACTCGTGGATCAGCCATTAGAACGGCGCCTTCTAGATATAAACCCGAGGGTTAAGCCAAGATCCGAGCGAGCTGTTGGCTGAGCCTTTGAGTCCTTCCTTAGAGCGCCACGGCCACATACAAGACGATCCTTGTAACCGGCAAATTTAAAGCAGTTTTGCGGGACACGGGTGCAGGGCGCATGCGCAACGCACGCATTAGCGACGAGGAGCTGTCGCGCGAGTAGGCGCCGTATCGCCAGCGAGTCCCGATAATTTGCATTTGCATTGCAGGGCGTGTTCGCTCGTGTTGTGCCTTGTGTACCTACACAGCCGGCTAAGCTTTCGACACGCTTTCGTTAATTTGGCCAACCCCCGCCCCGCCCCGCCCCCTCGCCCGCCAGAGTCCCGCTCTGGCGTGCAATTTCGCCGCGACGTTGGGCCTTCGTATAATAATTTGTCATGTAAATTTAGCGGCGAGATCCATTTTAATATCCCACTATTTACTTCGTCCTTTGCACTCTCTAATACCCTTCTTTGTATACTCGTGCATTTGTGCTTATTGAAATAGGTTTCGATGGATAACTGATCCGCGGCCGGGATGATCGTGCGCCAAGGATTTGTTTAATGTGGCTGATTGTCGCGTGCTTTTATGTCGTGCTCTCGGCAAATATGTTCGTTACTTTATGAAAAGTAATTGGGATGAAGTTGGCTGTCTCGTGTTGAAGGGACTTTAATCAAATGTGGACGAGAAGAGGTTCGATAAAGCTCGATTTTCTATAGTGCAAAGCTGTTATTGTAAGCTTGGAAAAGTAGCGGTAAAATCGGATTAATTGATGCTGGCTTTTGGGATCGGAAACTCTGCCAAAGCAAATATGCGCCAATGATTCATTGAGCTGATTAAACAGCAAAAGAAGAAAGAAAAAGAAAGACAAATTAAAACCATAAACTATAGTAATTCGAATTTGAAAGCTAAAGATGGCGAGACCGAGCTAAGCTCACCGGCGACGCCACGTTTTCTAAGAAAGAAAAGAAGAAGAAGAAAGAGAGAGACGAGGAAACGAAGTAAAAAGCGACAGGAAATTGATGACTTTGAGTCCACATTAACCTGCATTCAGTCAATTTTCCAACAATTATCAATTTACTTACGAATCGTGCGAGCTGTGATTTTTATCCTATTACCTCGGACACGATTGATTGCATTGTAAGGCTGTAATAAAGATTCAATTAAAAGACTCGAGAGTCCGCTTAAGACTAATTGAGTTTGAAAAGTAAGTGAAGGGTAGTAGTGGAAAGAAAAAAGGGTTGGCCAGCACAAAGCACACGGTATAAGCGAGACGCTGAGAACTCGAATGGCGTCTTCGTCTAGTGGCAATAGAAACTCGTTTTATTCGTCGACGAATCGTATTGTCAAAATCTCAAAGAGGGCCAGCCTCAGCGTTATTCCAAGTTTTTCGATTAAAACTTGGGGATAGCGCCGTCGCGTCTTTTGCTCCCGTGAAATTTTCACGTGCACCCGATTACGAGAATGGCACTACTGGCTCAGGAGAGACCACCTTCGCCAGCTGCAATAACTCCGAAAACGAGTGGTTTAGGATTCTTTGCCGCTACTCTCACTCATTTGCCTAATAAGCAACATTTTCCCAATTGTAGATGTGCATCTAACTTGAAAACGAGCTGCAATTTATTTGTCAAATAATGAATATAAAATGGACTATAGATCTTAAAGATGCAAATCGAGGGGAATGCACGAGCTTTTCTGCCACGGGTATAAGTGAGTAAGGGGTGAATTTTATTTCGCTCAGGCATCTCATTGCACACATCCAATTACTAAGTAATTCGTTCGACGAGCTCCATCTGTAGCTGAAGGGCCATCAATACATATTTCCAACTGGAAAACTAATCGACGCTCCATCGACTCATCTCAAATCCCGCGCAAATTATTACAAATGCTTGGATGAAATGAAAAGTTAGGAAAACTCGCGGTAACAACCCCAGTTATTCGCCAACACACACACACGTACGTACTGGTACGTATATATATGTATATGTATATCGGGAGCTATAAGTTTCCGTAAGCGGTCGTTTGCGCAGGCCGGGCTCAGGGGCACTCAATATTCCAAAAACTATGTAAGAGGCCATCCATTTTCAGACTTTAATATTAATTATAGATTCTCGCTGCCACCGAGCCACTTCGTCTTCATATTTGACGTGTTTTACCTTTTCGAACTTCGCCACCACCCCCACCCCCTCGCCCCCACGCTACTATTTCGAGTCGCACTCCCCGAACTTTCCTTGTCGAAATTATTAGTCTTTATTATCGTATTGTCGCCGCTATGCAGCTTACTGCTAATTAACGTGATTGCTAATTGCTATATTCTTTAATTACACTAATTGCTAACTACACATTATAGTTGCTCACACTGCAATTCCGTTTGTCATGTGTGCTCAGTAGCATTATCAGTTTGTGTTTCTTCTTGTGGTATTTATTAACAACGTCGCTTTCTTCGTGATATATTGTTAAGATTTTTATCCTCTTATGAAATTTGCTGAGTCGAAAATCAAATATCAAGGCTTCTCCCTCGGACTTATAAGTCAAGAAGAATATTAATATTTTTATTAATGGAAGTATGGATATTGGGAGAGAGAGATTAAATTTATGAGAGTCAAATGATATTTTGTTGTATTTTACCTTCAATAGCTTCTCCTAATATTTGCTCTATATGTAGTCTTACAGGGATGTATTACAACATTAGTACTTTATCCTATAAACAGGTTGTCGTGTAGGTAACATATCGTAGGTATCCGGTTTCGTGCTGCGGTATTAATCTGATAAAACCGCCTCTCTTATTTCTTATGTAAAAGTAGGGAAAAAAAATTTGTTTCTAATTCTGCAATTTCAGTAAATGTGCATATAATTATTATATTTCTCTTTATTAAACAGATTTTTTTTAAAAAGATGTTTGTATAAATTAAGCAATTAATCAACACTTTTATTAACCTTTGAAAGTTTATTTAATGGAAATGAATTTGTATTGATAATTTAGCTATTCTACGCATAAATTAAAATTTCAATTATATCTGTAATGAGGAATCTAAAATCAAAAATACTAATGTCAAAATAATTTCTGCATTTTTGTATTCAAACATATTGTTCCATTAAAATAATCGATAAATCGGGCAACTCCTCTAATTGAATATATTATTATCTGCATAAAATTATTCAATCAATAATACTTAATATTAATTTAGAAAATAATTTGTCGTTAAAATTTCGTTTGAAAATTATCTATAATATAATTTACATATCATTCCACTATTATAAGAATGTATAATTATAGAAATAAAATGATATATATAATAATAATAAAAATAGGATCGATATAATTAAGCAGAAATTATATTTTTGAAGATATAATTATAACGTAAATCTATTTTACTCGATTTAGGATAAAATGCAATTAAGTTTGTAAGTACATAATATATACAGTCATCGTCAGCTCCAATAATTTATTTGTGTGGTTTGAAGTCACTTGAAAGCGGATTCATAAGCCAGAGAGATTCCAGAATTCGATTAATTTCTTGAAATTATTGCTTAAAATCGCATATTTGTATTGTAAGGAAACTGCGTTCAACTTGTATGCAAACATTGTCGATAGACTTCGTCACACGATTATGATATAAAATTTCATCATTTATTGAATCAAGACTCTTATTGACCTTAATATACTGTTACTTTAATTAAAAGACTGCACTCTAAAATATTTCAAAAATATTTGTACCAAATTCATAATTAAACGATTTAAGGGTAAAAGAACATTTAGAAAATATATATTCATAGCTAAGGGGAAGCGTCCATCTTGAATTATAACAATTACGATTTAATGATCTGCCGTGCTACTTTATTCATGGCATTAGAGCACAGATTTATAGCGTGATGCATCTTACTAAAGAAACTTCTTGAATGAAAATTATGTAGACATAATTTCGATATTCTCTCGTGCCTAAGTAAGCGACGCCTTTTAAATATTAACAAAAATTAAAGCTTCTTCATCGTGTCACAAATAATGCCGGGCATTTCCCTTTGAATCGTGTTCTTAATGTAAAATTAGTTTAAAATATTTAAAAAATGTATACGCTATGCACTCAATATTTATTCATTCTCGTGTCAATGAACAATGACAATGTAATTAACATGTAATGACAAAGAGAGTCCTGATTAGGTAATTTCATATACCGATACGCATACTCGTGTATTTTAAAAATGAAATGCCTTTAGATTTTGAGTTTTTATTCCAATCAAATTTTTATTCCAGTTGACATTAATCACTTTTTTTTTTTTTCATAAAAATGATCTGGAATTCATCAGATAATTTGCACGATCGAATGCTTCCAATTTCTCATTAGTTACTCTAACATGTTGATATATTTAATTATTAATGTCTGCCAATATTACGGTACATTTATATGAGCGCTTATTTATAATTTGTTTACGAAGAAAATTTTATATTATTCGTTGCCATTGTCATTCGTTTTTGCTGTATTATTTATATAATTTTAAGATTCTGAGTGATTAAAATACCATTAATAATACTATTAATTAGTGGGATGAACTCATTGCCTTATATAACATCTGATAAAAATAATTTATCGAGCACTTTTTAATTTATTTAATTACATTCTGATCTTTGAAATAGCATCCTTTCAGAATATAACTGTGAACACAATTTTAAATAATTAAATACCTTTTTTCAAATGCTATTTACTATATATAATTAAATATATAAGCAAATGGAATCTTTGAGTTAACAAATTAAATGTAATAGCATTACATAATCTAATAAGTTTCTAATACATTCTCCTACAATACCGCAATACCTATTATACTTTTACATTCTCCTTCAAATGTTCTAATTGTTTATCTTGCAATAATATTATTAATGGTACACAAATTAATGTAGATATTACTGGCCTATGAAGTATTTGCTCTACTTTAAAATAGGCAACTTATTATATAAGTTTAATTTTGTTAATGTTTAAGTTGCGAAGTTTAGCGTGAACGTTTGATAAACTTTAAAATATTAGTGGGTCGGTTGCGCCTAACTTGAATGAAATAAATTAATGTAAATTAATTACATACTTCGTTACAAGAGTACCCCGTAAACAATTTGCGTGTCTGAATTATTTATTCGAACTACATATTCGTTCTATATTTCTTAAAGCAACTTATGATTGCCTATTAATGTAAATTTTAAATTTGTAACTGAACGTTATTGAAATAAAATTGTTAAACTTTGCGAAGCGGATAAATTAAGAATTCAATTATAACTAAATTATTGATTAAAATGTAGAAATAATGGTATATTAGGGTAACCAACTTCTTTATTTGATAAGAAACTTTCTTTTATTTCATATTCATGAATATGTAATTTTAAGTTTCTATTTATTAGATTCCATCCTATTATTTAAACCTTTTAAAGTTTGGTTTTTAATCAAATAAAACACAATTCTCAAAATTTTAAAATAATACATTTGCCTATAATATTTCCAATTTCACATCACTGTATGCTTTTTATATTTTTTAAAAAAAAACTTCAACTTCTTTTACTGAAAATCAATTTTTCAATGACATCTATAACATTTTTCCTGATTAGTACAAATAGATATTTAAAGCAATATTTTATACAAAAACTTGGGGAGTATTTTTCTTCAATACTTCATATATTCTCGAAACAATTTCTTTGTAAATGTTACCATATGTACCTTACTTTTTTTCTTGATAATTAAACCATTCTTTCATCCTTTATTTTTTAAAATTGCTTATTCAAAATTATCAAGCTATTTATGTTTGCAATTATACATTTTTAAAATTTTTGCTTTACATCAGAAGCTAACTTAGAAAGTTTTCGATCCTGAAACAGTATTAACAGTATTTTTCTTTCCAAGTCGTATTACCATTTTTTTTTTTATTAAATTGTTACATAGTGTTCGCAATATAGACGGTAAAATTCCATAAAAATGTCACTTTTTCCCAAGCAAAACTGTTCAATTAAGTGACTAAAAAGTGACTAAAATTAAGAGACTAAACTAAAAAAAAAAGTATCTCTTAAAAGATTTAAGTATATTAATATTGTTCAAATTAAAATAACTTGGCTAATAAAACTAATTAAAGTAATATATAATTATTAATTAAAGTGTATTTTTAATTTACTATTTTACGTTACTCGAATGTTTTTCAATATTCGAAAATATTTTTCAGGCTTATTAGTAGAAATTTACAAGCAAAATACTTAATTATAATTTATTGTCTATATTAATGAGATGTCAATGAAATTATGTACTTTCCATCATTTAGTACATTGTCAAAAGGTCAGATAAGCTTTGAAACTTAAGTTTCGAATTTCGTGATTAGAGCTGTCATTATTAAGTGGATTAATTTAGTCCACCGAGATTTATATATACTTTTATAATATTTTTAAAAGGAAATTAAATGCAAATATATACACTATTTATATAAGAATTTATATCAAAAGATAACAACGTTACCAGCAACTGTTCCCATGTATTTCTCGTGAAATTTTGCATCCTTTTACCTACCTGAAACATAAAATTTTTGAAAATTAAATACATATATAGAAATATATATTGAAGCTGCATCTAACGCGATATATAACAAAATCCTTAAAGTTATTACAGTATTTTTGCTTAAATTCATTTTTTTAAACACAATGTTATTTAAAAAATGTAAAAAATCTATGTGGCTAACAATAAAATTATACAATATAATTATTATTTAACAAACAATTCTTAATAAAGTAAATTTACTTTAACGAGAAATTATAAGAATGACGTTAAAGTTGACATGTGGAATTATATAATAAAATATATACTTATAATAAAGAATAAATAATAAATTTTTAATGCGTTCAATACACATGTGAAATTATAAATATATATGAATTTATAATCAGTGAGCAAAGTTGTATTGGAAGTACCAATCATAAAAATAATACATCAAAGTTACAATATGAAACAATTATAACAATAAACAATTATAATTAATAGTAAAAACATTAGAATATTAACAGCCTATTAATTTTACCAAATTCGGATGATTGAATTTTAAAAATATTTATAGTAATGAATTTGTGCAAATATTATATTTACAGGTTACATATGGTGTAAGATATTTCATATAATATTGGCTGTAATAACCGGTATTTTAAAAACAAAAATCTCTCAAATACCTAACTGTGACTTTACGAGTTACTTTCTCAATTTCTTTCATCCCTTCAATTTTTTCTCCCTACGTTTCTCCTCTCGCATGCTCAGCTAAAAAGTATAAAATGAAAAAGTGCCATATCTCTCTCTCTCTCTCGCCCTTTCCTCAATGCGAATATTTGTGCGGGGTAGAAGGTAAATTTCGTTTTGGTAAAGTTATTTGACGAGGCGTCAAAAGACTCGCATCTTTACTTCTGTTTTAGGCCAATACGAGGCATTTCCACATTGGCGATTGCACGCGACGAATGAGCGCCTTTATCGCGATCCCATGATAAATCCCTGCTTTATTTCGTGGATCCACGTAAAGCGAGGCTTATTATCGATTAGGTGGGTGTATATCCTGTGGCAATGCAAGGAGTTGAGGGGAGAGATGGAATGGAAGCAAATGTTGATTTTACATGATTGACATTGGCTTTTAAAGCAATGATAAATGCTCCCAATTCTCAATGACAAATATAACTCATCGGAACGTCAGTTGTACATTCTAATTTATTAATTGACTGTTTAAGAAAATTCTATCTGAGCGTGCTTTATTGCATTAAGTTTCGTTGCTAAGATACTCAAATCCATATGGATTGTTCTAAAAAATTAATATTTGTCATTTATGTTTATACATGCATTTTATTATTTAAAATAATCTCTCTACACTCTTTGATACTAAAATACACAGTTTTCTTTATGTACAATAATGATAAAATCTGTGTATTTGAATGCAATTTGTGCTAATGATTTGAAATATTTTCGATACATGGCAAACTTCAGTTAATTCATCTTTAAAAAATCTAAACTCCCTTTCGGAAAAAATACAATCTATTAAATAAATAGTCACATATTCGAGAAAAAGTAATATTTCTAATGCCTCAAGAACTTTTTTTTATTTGTAATTAATCAATAATTATAATAAATTTACGTTTAAATAAGAAAATTATACAGTGTGAAATAAGAAGAGGTTATAAAAAAATGGGCCAAAACAATTCCATTTACGAATATGCTAACATACCTCAAGATTTACAGGAATTGAAATCAATATCCAAACAATTTGAGGAACTAACACAAAAAATGGAGCAAAATTTATCTAAAAATGTTAGAAGTGGTAAGTTTCCTTATGCAATTATTGTCTTGCAATATTAATATTCTCTACGTAACGCTTACACACGTATAAATACATATAAATAATATGAATGTGTTTTACCTTTCCCTTTAATAATTGAACTTTATGTTTTTTATTTTTGTCATTCTTATAGAACTTCATTAAATGAATAAATTTCATAAAAACTAGAATACTTAAACGTCGTTTTTTTTAACATTCCTTATACGCATTCAATATAATAATTTCAAATTATCCAAATAGCGAGTATAAAATTGAGTCAATTTTTTTGATGAAAAATAAAATATTCGTTTATTTGAAACTAGAATAATATTTATTAACTTATTTACTTTTAAATTTCCTCAATTGTAGATATTAAAAGGTAAATTTTATATACCTACACTGATCGAGTACGTAACGTAATAAATTAATTTTATTGCTATTCTTCAATGTATTGCTTTTCCTCTTACAAAATCTATGTAATACAACATATTCAAAAATTATAATTAAAATAAATATACGAGACGTCTACTTTATTTTACATGTCTGTAGCATCGCAATATAAACTGCAGAATATTAAAGATTTGGGAAATATTTATAAAAATGCAATGATTGGTAACAATAAATGTCAAATATATTTATTATCACTATAGAAAAACTATAAAATTGTACATTTACAAAACAACCATATAGTTTGTACTGTATTATTTATACATATTGCACTAATAGAAATTATAGTTATTTTTATACTTTTCCTATTTCAAACTAATTTATGCAAGTCTTTTAATCCAAAATTTCAATTTATCTATTAACAGATTGATAAAGGCATTGTTAAACAAATGCTCATTGTAAATATTGTACTGTTACTTGCAATATCTCGATAGTTTCCCATCTAATTTTTGTAAATAACACAAAAGTTAATTTCTATGTATATTTCTCCCGTTGTGGAAGAGTTTCAAACTTTTTAATAGAAAGAGAATATTTCTCGTGAAATAGATGCAGTTCCTTTAAATATAGTATTAATAAAATATCTTGTTTCCATGCGAGTAGCTATTAGAATTTGTATTGTAGTGCAGAATTTAAAAAAAAAAACTGACTCGGTTAAGATGAGAATATAAATAAAAGCTAATATCTATATCCAAAGATTAAATTTTTCTTTCCACGCTTTAATTTACCTAAAATCTTAAATTGCTCATTATAGAAAGAGCTTTATTACAATAAACGTGTTATTCCAATGCATGCCATTTGCAAAAACATAATAAAGTCTATGAGTTTATAAATATGTGCCAACATAATAAAAGCGCATTCTCAAATTGTGAATTTTCATTCATAATGTATAAGCGCAGATTTAGGTAGCAAGAGTAGTTTGGAGCAGCATCAACTGGAATCACATGATCCGCTCTTGACTTCTGGAGATATTCAAAATGACAAGGACGTTACCACTGCTGAGATACGTAATAACAAAAACCATCTAAAAAACATGTACATCATTCGGGATATTTACAAGGGCTTAGGCGCTGATTCTTTCTCGTTCCTTCTGAGTCCGAGTATAGCCGAGATTAGCCAAATAACTGCAATGAAAATGATGCGGAAATTCGAGAAATCTGCAACGACTGAGGATACGGTAAGACGTATAATTTCATTTTTAGAAATAATGCGTTAAAATTTGAAATATAAGAATGAATAATCGCTTGTAATGTCAAAGCAATTGCATTTTGACGCACCAATATAATAAAAAAAGTTTCCAATGACTCTCTTAAATAGTAAATGTAATAAATTATTGCAATATTTAGGTACGAAAGCAGCTTACTGTAGTTTTAAATTTTCGCCATAGCTGTCTAAAAAGATTATCTAAAATTCCATTACAGATACGAAATATAAAGATCAAAACAAATGAAGAATTAGATAATGACAACGTAAGCGACGATTATCGCATAATTAGTTGCGGAGAGTCCGTTCCAGAACAATTGACCGAACAGTCGGAAAATTTTAATCAACACTCGTCTACATATACGACAGATAATAAGGAAAGCGAAATAATTGAAAATGTTGTGGCCGCGAGTACTCAAGATGTAAAATCCGTTATTACTGATAACGTAACACCCGCTGTTTTTCAAGACGTCACTCCAATTACAACGGAAGACACAGTTGTTACGAACAGTGAAGATGCACTGTATATTAAATCGGAAAATGCGATAAGGGTGGATGATGATGAAAATAGACAAAGTGATGTACGAAGAGATGAACGTATTATTCTTGAAAACCTAATGCCAGTAATGAAGGTACTAGAAATTAAAATATTAAGTATTTAATTGCTTTTTGTATGTCACGAAGGGGAAATAATAGAAATACATTTCAAGCTTATTATTGTTATTGTTGTTGTTGTTGTTGTTGTTGTTGTTGTTATTGTTGTTGTTGTACAGTGATATACACTAACGACGCGGTACTTATTTAAAGTTCTTTGAATCAATCTCTCTATAACATCATCATCGCAAGTACATTATAATTATATTTAAATAAAAGATAAAATATTTGACATAAAATAAGTAAATGTATTTTATATAGAGCAATTAATTTCGCTATCACAATAACATAAAGTTCTGCATTTCGAAGCGACAATCCAATAAAAAATTTCCAATTTCAATCAGTTAAATGACTTTCTTTTGACTTGTCACTCCTCGCACCAACCATTAATGCTTCAGACACACATTGCAATAAAAATTGAAGTACGCAACATCGATATATAGATATATGTATATATGTATTAAATGGGAAAAAATCTATTTGCTCAGAACGAAGAAACTGAAAGTATTAGCCGAGAGGTAAAGGAGGTGTTCCATCGCTACACGCAGGTGTATGTCGACGAAGGTACGGCCATTATGTCGCAGGAGAAAGATGAAAAAGGTGAGGAGTTCAGAGCCGCGAAATGGAAAAATGAGATACGGAATCTGGAGGAAAAGCTGAATGAATTGAAGTGGGAGCAGAAAGAAGCACAAAATAAATTGAGAATAGCCGAACATAGATGCGAGGTATATAAGACCAAGTCTCAAAGCATCGAGGCTGCCCTACATTGTATGGAGGATAAACTGAGGTACAAATGCTGCACCCTTTCCATAAATCGAATAGCAATTTATATTTTCGCTTTTTCTTCCATCCATTAAATCCAATGCGAATGATGTTTTCACGTTGGTGAATAATCTGAATTCTGAGCTCAGAAACAGTGTACGCTCGATTTTGCAATTTAAAGGGACGAATATTGGGTGGCCACGTATCTTTGAATAATCTTACACTATTAATTGAACTCCCTATTAGGACAAAATTCTTATAATATACGAGGGGATGGACGTTCTTAAAAAATGAATTTAAAAATAAATTTATTTGCCAAGTACTGGTGTATAGGTACGTTCGATTTCTATCTTGTAGGGTTCATTACATTTTTAAACCTTCGGGGCAACTTGAATTGGTCTCAAGTCTGCTTTGAAAAGTTCGCTACTACATTTATTTGAAATCTAAAGATTTGATACAAAGGATCGAATGAAAAGCCTCGTAAAAATACTTATAATATTTTCTTAACTACGAAATTTATAGCCATTTGTAACTTCTTGTAAAGATTAATATTCAAGAGTTAACGAAAATTATCTTCGTAAAATTGAAAGTAATTCATGTGTAAGCTTACATCCTATAGCGGCTGTATTACAGATCGTAAAGCATTAAAATTTCACGTAGTTTAACCAAGCTTTTTTTTTTTCATGAAAATCGACAAATTCTTCAGTCAACAGTTAATCTAAGGGTTAAAAATCTTATATTTTTAAGGGCTACAAGTCGTGCCACTTTCCAATACAAAACCTACTGTGTATTCCATGAATTTTAAAATATTCCTCAAAGCCTATAAAAACTGAATACGGCCTTGACAACGAAACAAATAGATCAATTGAACGCGCAGCCGCTCAATCTTCCACCACATACATTATTCTCAGAATACACTAATAATCTATGCACGCACACATAAATAATAAAGAAACTGCTGCTGGACCGAGTTTTATTATCTTTTTTATGTACAATTTGAAGATGACAGGCATGTATTATTGCTGATGTCTTATCCTAGTTGCGGTCGAGAGCTGAGCAACACTGTGTAATACTTGGACATAATTTTATTATTTGTTGGCACTTAAGCCAAAGGATTTACAATCTTGTACACAAACAAATACGCTTCATTTCAAAATTGCAGCCCAATAATTACAATAGATGTAAAAAGGCCAGTGGTATTTCAATTAGGGCAGCCATTATAAAAATGTAAGATCATGGATTAAATTTATGATCGGGTAAGGCCGGATCGGTAAGGATGCCTATTCTTGAGTTTGCACTTTACGAATAAATTATGAAACACCGGTGCGTAATATACAATGCAGAGTATCCAAATAAAAGAAAATGTGTAAGAGAGACCGGAAGCATCCTGACTCTCTTCGGCAATCGAGGGACGGGATAATTTATGTAAAAATTATGCCACATTAACACTCCATAGAGGAACATAGAAAACTGTGCTTTGGATAATCAAAATAATAACCGAATAAGTAACAAAATAGATCAAGGGGGAGGATCGTTGAGGGGCAACAATGAAGGTAACCAGCACCAAAGAACAGGAGACACCGTCTCTATCGCGCTACTTTAAACAATGAGGATGAGAAGGTGAGGGAAGAGGAGAAGAGAAGGAAAAACAGTGGAGAGCAAATGAATTTAATTTAAAAAATATATGATAATAATAAGAATTATCAATGATACGACGCGAATAAAATGAATCTACTTATAATAAATGAATGGAAGTAATTAACTAATTAAAATTTTATTAAACGTTAATTAGTATAATGTAAATCGAGGATGAATGATGTAACAGCTAATGCAAAATAAATATGATATTTGTACTGCGAATTCGAATATCTGTTTCGTGCATCATCAATTTTATTTGCAAAAGCTAAATTACAAATGATTAACAATAGCCGATAAATATCATTACTTTAAATGTAATTTATATGTTAATTGAGTTCTTAAAACAATATTGAGATTGTATATGAAGTGTCAAGTGCTGTTGTCATTATTAAAGTCATAAGAATATTACAACTCTTTTTCATTCTTAACTCTTAATTTTTAATTCTCTTTAGCTCTTCTTTTCATAAACTCTCTTAACTGATAAATAACGTGAAAAACCTGACATTATAAACTTCTGCGTAATAAATAATAGCTCCAGTGTACCGAAGAAATATTGACTTTTATAAAATGTGGAGATAAAAGCTTTTAAACTCCATGCATATAATGAAGCGAGATTTTTCAAAGTGCTTGCAACCTCTCCTAACAATTTTATTTTTGAAAATATCACTTAACGATAATCCTTCTACGCCAAAGTATCCTTTAATATCAAGCGATCGACTAATTTACTTGCGAATCCCGAATCTTGCCGAATTCAATATTTACATTACGACCACGACACACGTAAATATTTAGCAACAATTACAAATATCCCATCTCCAATCATACATTTCATCGCGAGAAGCTCACGCTCGCCCCAATCTTACCACCCCATCAATTATATTCCAAAATAATATCAATCTCGAATAAGTCAATTGAGCCGAGTGTTTTTACCGATTGTTAAAGGGCCGTCACGGAGATGATAAACATCGAGGGGAGTGCAGGCGGCCTGACAAAGTCATTGAGAAACAATTCAGGAATGGACAAACTCCATTAGATGAGCCGCCGATTCGAAAGCCACTCGCGTTACTTTTTCCAATCAAAGGACACGCCACCGCTGCTGCTGAATGAGCCTCATGAATGTTTCAGCGGCCTCGGTTTCATTCAGCGGTCTCCTGTTTGCCCCAAGGAAGTCATCATCCCCACGAGCGACCAAGGCCCCCGATTGGAATGGGGCTGTAGTGTCTCTATGCGCAGATGCAAATGCAATTTCGATGTAAATGCTGCAGGGACTACTCGGCAGCATTTCGCCTTGAGGACTCCTTGACGCCCTAAAGGATCTTAATCGCTGCCTTACTCACTGCAATACCGATTTCATACAATTGCTTCAATAAAAATGATCTTCAGCGCTCGACTCAAGTGCTTGTCTAGTGCCTTGATTTCCTCGCTATTTGCCCGTGTTTTTGTCGCCCATCGCAATTTTTAAGCATTCCGCACCCCCGTTGCGCTGCATCATTGGTTGATAATTTTTTGCATGGCTTTCGAGATTTATTAAAATAGTTTGCGGTGGAAGGGCACGTTTGCCAGAAAAAATGCCTCAAGGAATCCTGAAGTTTGGAAAGAAAACTTTATGGGCAAATAATTAATTACTTGGTGGGCATTCGACTTGGAGTAATACTATTCAGAAGTAGAGTAATACCATTAAGCAGATAAATAAATAAAAGGTTGAAGTACATGGCATAATCAGCACGCATTAATATTGTTTGCTATTCTTTGCTAATGAGAATCGCAATAACAATATTGAGAATAAGATCATTTATTGGCTACGAATTGCTGCTACGAATATCTACAAATAATGGCCAGTCGATCAATTGTACAAATTAAATTAATTCCCAACTATTAAAACAAATATTGGTGACGTTCACTCTAGATCTGGAAGAATAAAGCTTTTATTTATTTAGTTAAAGATTTTGAATCTGACGCTATTTCCACGAAACTACCTAAAATTGTAAATTCAAATTTTCACTCTTATTGACAGAAATATAATTTTCATCTATATTTTTATAAGCTACCATAATTACCAAATATATTCCTATTTGTTGCACAATATCACCATATTATTGTAATTGCTCTGGCGAATTTCATCACTTGTTAACCAAATATATACCTATAAATAAATGTGTAAAATAGCATTTTCCTTTTTTCTTCTCGTTACGTAATTTAAATTTTATTAAATAAGAATATTTGCGATCAATAATACATGTAATCGAATATTATAATATAAGAGCATAAATACGTAAGAATTATTTTCGTATAAACATTTATCAATAAGTTCTTTCGCTGTATTTAAAGGAAATATAATTTACTAAGCAAATAATTATTCAAGAAATATATAATTTAAGTTACAATAATTTCCTCTACATTGATTGAAACGTTAAAAGAAAATGATACGAGATTTCTCGCTGCCGTCATTTAATTTTGAATCTTTTATACATCATTATAAATATTTCTTCATCTTAAATGTAGTATTTCTATTATAATTAATACTAAGTAAAAATAGAGAAAACTTATTTCCTGTATATATATATATATAAATATATTTATATATTTTATCGTTTAGGTTGGATAAAAGAATATTTTATTTAATAATTTTACTAAAACTTAATTAGATTTTTTAATACTTTCGACTTTACTGTTATTAAAGTCACGAAATGAACAATTTCGTCAACAATATAAACTTTCTCTGCATTAATACCTTATCGATAATTCGCTGCAATTTCACTAATCAATATCTTCTTAGTAATTGATAGAAAGCAATCAAACATAGGCTTTGTATAAAATTTTTGTAATTATGAGCTTCATTCTCGTTTGTCTTTCACCTTGTCTTACATATTCGTACATCCAATTTCGTTTTGTTAATTCTCAGTCTGCTAGTCTCTTTCGTTCAGACAGGCAATCAATTCGCAAAATAAGCTGATGATGCAGAATACCAATTCATCGTCAAACAAGACCAAAACAGACTCAATGATCGATTCAATGAGTCATACAAGTTGGGCGAGATTTTATACTCGCGTAGATCGCATAAATAAATCGTAAACGCGTAGAAAAAGAATTTTTCTGTCAAATAGGACGTCTTTATATAATAAAAATAATTCGTTTTTATTCTGTATTATTAATATAAGAACGAGTAAAGTAAATCGAAAGCTAAAAGAATACTTAATTGTCTTTTAAATAACACTTTTTGTCCGTTATTATTCTATCGTTCAATTATAAAAATTCTTACACAATTTATATTCATTTAAATGGAAAAATATATTTATAGAGATTTTGAATTGAAATTTCTATTTAAAAACTTTTCATTAAATCTTTAAGGCAATCTTTATTCTTTTCAAGAAACATAAGTATTGTTTTGTACATTGCTAGTCTATTCTTTCAATATATTTACATGTGTCATCATTTATTTCATATGTCAATAGTCGTCTTAGACAAGAATATCACAAATAAGAATAAAGTAGTTTCGGAAATAATTCCTGTGTGTCAATTCTCCCCTGGTTTGAGTGTGTGTGTCTCGGGGGAGGGGGGGGGGGGTTGTAGACAATGGAAAAGGAGGGCTAGCTAAGAAATTTAAAACAAAAATGCAAATTAATGAATATAATAAATAAATACGAAGTTTAATTTATTGATAATAAATGAAAGATAAAAGTTAAAAAATGAACCAAAAGTTGAATGTAAAGTTGCTGAAGATAAATAACTTGAAGAAATATTTTTTGAAGATTTATTGTTGTTATGTATCTCCATTAATTAGCTCGAACCCAATTTTCCATATTTTGTATAATCTTGCTTATGTTGAATTTGTAATTTTTATTTAAGCATTATTGCTTTGGTCGAGAACCATCAATTACTTGAATAAACTCTCATGAAACATTATCATTTAATTGATTTCTTATCTATCACGTAAGAAACAGTATTTAAGCATTTTTAAGCAATAATCACTATTTACTTAAATAAACCCTTTCGCAAGATTATCAATAACAATATGCCAAGATAAAAAGGAACTAATTTATTCTGGAATAATCGGGGTAGTCCTGGAATATATCCATTTGCGGTTTCCGAATTTCTATTTATGAGTTGAGTAAAAACTGGCAAGTGGGGAGTAGACGTTTTACGCGGAAAAGGAGAAGAAGCGTCTCACAATTATTGTTACTATGGGATTTATTGTCCTCTTGTTTATATTTTCGAGCCTCCGGCTCGGCATGGAAGGGGAAGTGTGGGGAGGGGGAGTCGACGCGACAAATTCGAAGAATTAAAAAGTCCGTTACTCAACCGCTTCGATATAATGGAAATCTCGAACATAAGAAAATGAATACATTTATCATAAGTATATAATTTCTATAATATTTAAAGATTTTTAATACTTTTGTGATACTTGTTTGTTTATTTAACATAAGTTTCAATAATGAAAGCAGTATGATTTCCTTATATTTTTCTAATTATATTTTAATAAAGACTTTCTAGTTGTACCTTCAGGTAGATTGAAAAATTTATCGTATAAATATGTGAAAATGTACAATGAGAATTTTAATTATTAGGAAGGTAATAAATAATTGATAAAAAAGTTGATAAGAAAATATCAATACGATTTATAATAATGGACAAAATTAAAATTTAACAATTGCATATTAAATTTTCATTTTCTCAAATGAATTATTCCAAAGAATTATAGCTCAAGTTCCGCGAAAATGTAGGATATAAATTTTTAATTTAGAATTTCGTAAACTTAAAAGACGCTAATTTCATCTTTATAAAAGCAATATTGAATTTTGAATATATATCAGTTAAGATCTTGCTCTTCATATTCTGTAATTCTTCGTCTAATCTCAATTCATCCAGAGCAATGGGAAAAGTTTTATTGTAAGAAAATCCCATGGCTCGATGCATTTGAAGAAGCACAAAAGTACATACATTCTGAGGGGTGTCAAGCTTATTCAAGTTATGAATAGAGACTAAGTATATATTACGAATTCTGAGGATAAGTGAAGCTTTAAGCTCACCTTACTAAGGAAAAAATTATTTTGATAAAGTTGACTTCATTAAAGCTTAGAGTTTCATCCAAATTACACGCACGCACGCACACTTGCATAAAATAAACTGTATTATAGACAATTGAAACTACATAGAAATTCATGTTGATCGGTAAAACATTTAAAAATTTTAAGAGGATATTTCGATTGAAATGAATAGTTGTAAGTAGTTGTAAATTTTACAGGTTTGAACTTATTGTATTGAACCGATCGATATTTTGACTACTAATCTTCTTAAAATGATAAAACTCTGTTAATATAAGCTGATGCAAGATGTTAAGCCAGAGCTATTTTGTTTCTAATCGGCTTTCAACAATACATTTTTGTACGTCTTTTCAAGCGGTTAATAATAAACTTATTGCAACCATAAGACAACTAAACACAGTACATGCCATTAATTTATTATGTGCTCATGTAATGTCTATCGGCAGACCTTTAGACCAAGTAGATTAGTTGATGTTAAAAAAATATGTCATCGTAAAAATTGTGAATTAATAATATTGTTGGGCAATGAATTTGCCACAGTATTGGTAGTATTAGACAGTGAGAGTATTATATTAGACAGTAGTAGTATTACAGCTAAGGAGAAACTGATATAGATAATGATAGACAATAATCGGAAATGTGCTTTCCAAGATAAACAAGCTGAAATTGAATATAAAAAATACATCGACATTTAACGTGCAATTTTAAATATTTTCATTACAAAAGTACTGAAAATTTACGTCACGTAAAATTCGAAGAGTTCTCGCATTATTCCGTATTCAAGCATCAGTATTTCATATATCTGCTTCTACGAGCACGAAATAGTGCGAAAGGGAAAAAAGAAGAATGCACACGTGAAACCGCTGTCCTCGTTTTTCTTGAGTACAAAAGTCCCGCTCACGGATATACGTGCATAAAGGGAAACAAAATATTGCTCGCGAGACAAGACATTGTTCTTACCACTCAATGCTCGTGCGGAAAAACACTTCTTTCTTTTTCTTCTTTCTTTCTTTCTTTCTTTTTTTTAATGAAAACGTACATAAGAAGCAAATACTTTATATTTGCCACGCAAATTTCCATAGTCTTTTTATGCACGAGAGTTTGATGCTTTGTTTCATATTAGTGTCGAATTTCCCTTATAAAACCTGGATATTCCATATATATATATATATATATATATATATATATGCGCATATTGCCGTATTATCTTGTTAGCAATGCAAGTGGGGCTGATTCTATTTGGATAGCTTTCGGATAGCTTCTCTGTGTATGTGTACCTTGACTATTGAAACGCATCCAATTAAAAATTTATTATAAATGGGTAGTTGAAAGATGTGTAAGCATCTGCTTAATCGCAATAATATTCAAAAATAATTGTTATTGCACTGTTTGTAATGAATGTAAATTGAAAGGCAATAATTTTATCCTTCGACAATTTTACAAATTGAATAAAGTAAAATCTCGAGTTGATATATATATATATATAACTATTCTCTTAAATTGAGAATTAAATTAAGAAAAGATTTTTGACCCCATTTAATTAAGCTGTTTCTTATCAAAGAAAAAAAAAGCTCGTTTTTCCACATATAATATAGTTGCTTACATAATCAAAAGATAAACTGACTTAAACAACAAATACAAACTTATCTTGAAATGATTTATTTCTTAGCTTTTACAATCTTAACTTACAAATCAAACATGATTTAGAAAGAATTTAATTTTATAATTAAAGCCTCTTATAGCATTAGATAAAAATCATATTGAAATCAATATTATTACTGATTTGAAAACATGCAGTTTCATGTTTTAATGATTATAGAACATGTAAATAAAACTATTTATTTTACAATCTTTGACAGTTAATAGATATTATTAAATTTCCAATACGTGTGAAGATATACTCTTAAGCATGTAATAGAATTTCTTTACGATTTAATAGTAAACAATATTAATAAAAAATCCACAAAAGAAAAGAAAATTAATTTACATTCATTAGATAATTTTCACTGTGTCTTTTAACTTATCACATGAAATAGTACATTTTTGAAAAATATATTAATATTCATAATAGCGAATACATCAAACTTAATGGGTGATAATAATTAATAAAGGAATTATATTTATATATTATATATTGTATAATTACATTAACAATTACAATAATGCCTAGTAATCATGTAACGAAAGCTTCATTCTATCATTCAAATTATAAAAAATTGAATCGTCGTCGACATTATTACAAATATTTTCGTTATTATTATTATTATTATTATTATTATTATTATTATTATTATTATTATTATTATTATTGTTATACAAATTGCTGTTATCAAGATTAGAAATGATCATGAACGTAATGAATTGTAAACTTTTTTGTAAATTATATATTGTAGTGAGCATATATTTTGCCCGTATGATAAACAGATAACTTTAACTACAAATTAAGTGTAATAAATATACTGTACTATAGTAGCACAAGAAGTACGTACTATGTGACGTCAGATACGAGGCATTGTTTTACGTCAAGATAAAATCCAGGTAAACACAATATAAAAGAATCGATTGAGAGAAATATATTTTGTTCAAGAGATAGAAAGAGGAAAATGCGAAAGAAAAATACGTATTATTCTACAGTTTTCTTAATTGGTGCTCAGCCAATGAAAATGTAAAATTACGTGGTAGTTCAACAATTAATTTCCAATACCTATGTGTGGTGTGATTATAATTTATTATAAATTATATCATATTATATTGTATACGAACGTAAATTATGAATATATGAGCGTGTAATATATTCTCATATAAAAATTTTTTCTATATGCATAGAATTTTAAATAAATGAATGCATTTATGTGAGTATATAGTATAATCAATCAGTATCTTACAAAAAAAAAAAAAAATGAATCTTAATTTCGCCTATTCTAATTAGTGAATTTAATTATTTAATAAAGCAAATATTTTAGTTTGTATCTATAGTTACACATTACAATTACCGAAATGAATGATCACTAATAAAATTAAAGTGTTGTTTCAAGCTTCTAATTATAGCTAATGATGTGATAAATCAAAACGAATGAACATAAATCTTAATGTTCTCATGGAAATGGAGGAAAAATCATATTACGCTCAATGCATATTGACCCACTATCAATTACTCCTATAGTATGTTGAATGACATGGTCAAACGTTGAAATTTCCCGCGGCAATTTTCCGAGTCTCTATTTACCTAAAATTTAGCCGTTCTTTACTTTTTATTATACCAGTGGTAGTTTTCGGACAAATTTTAAGACCACAATAAAAAGAAAAAAAAGAAGAAGAAGAAGAATAATATGAACAAGTGAGATTATTACACTAAATTATCTTTTATATATGACTGCAAATATTACCGACCAATTTATCTGCTGATGCATAATCTAAGAACATACGTGCATTCATTCTTACATAAAGCCGACAGTTATTTATGTATTTATTTAAAAGGCAAATCTATTAAAAGCTTACGCGTGTGATTCTCAAAGGCATTATATAGTTGAGACTGCGATATTATTTCAATATATTATTTGCTGAATAATGTGAAAGATTGTAATTTAAAGAGAAAAACATCAATAAATTTATATGATATTACGTATAATGGCCCTAAATTATGATTTGTCTCGTTAGGCTATTGACTAATAATAATAATAATAACAACAAGACTATTTAAATGCATGGAAAAGAACGCCTCTTCCACATTACTTTATAATACTATTGAATTTCCCATAATTTCTTCCCAGTAATATAGTGCAATTAGCCCCCGCTCATCTATCACACGAAAATATATCAAAAATAATAAGAATATTATAAACAAATTTGCGATGCGATGAATATTGTAACTGACTGATTGGTACATGTGACTTTGGAAACATGTCACGTACGTAGACTGCAATATATTTTCGCAGAAGTAATATTGACCTACAACACAGACCTACGCTCGGTTATACTCATTGATGTGCGTATTAACACTAATAATATATAATTTTATATCGGTTGTAGGTGGTTATTACTTAGCAAGTACAGTTAAGGTTTATTTGCTGCTATCGTTTGAAAGATTCTACTGTAAAATAAAAAAAAGTGATTTATTTTAAAGTTATATTGCAGATTTTTTAATTAAAGGATAAAACTTTATTCATTTAATTTTTATTATTCCGCCACGATAGGAATATTGAATATTGAATATTCCTATTGTTAATTACACAAATCACGGAATACTAGTGCTAGAGGAACATATATCCCGTGTATTATTAATTAATTAATTCAGTTACATAAATATATATGCAATTGTATTTATATAATTATATTTATATATTTCACTGTGTTTGAGACTTGAAATTTTCTATAATAATATGAAACAATTAGTTTATATAATATACGTATACTTCTTCGCATAATACTTAATTTATTTATAATGTGAATTTAAAATAATCGATACGATTTTTCAGATTAAATAAAACATATTATTAAATTAAATAAAACATAAATAAGAAATAAAGATTAAATAAAACGTATATATAAAAATATAACATATATATAAAAATATAACATATATATAGTAATTAATTTTACAGTTAAAATATGCTAAAGTTAAAAGTCACATGATGATGTACATTTACATAATAATATTTCTATTTACTCACGAGAAAATGTAAGCATTAAGAATTTACTTGATGAATTCACTTGATTGGTGGTAAAACATTTTTTATATACAAGTTACCGAAGTGTAAAACTTTTATTATTTATGAAACAGCATGTTTCATATATTATTTTACTAGTGTTTTCATTGAGCATCGTACGTAAGTATACCAAATCTTTAGTTTAATTGTGGTTTTTCGTTTTATTATAATGAAACGAAACAGTAAATCACATACAAAAAGCAGAAAAGTTAAAATCTCGTGAAAAAGAACTTGACATTATGAAATTATTAAAGAATGTTTTAGATAAATGATTACAAATGCTTGACCGAAACAATGTAACATCAGTAATTAAATCACGCAAGTAGTAGAAAGAAAAGCAATAAAATACGAAAACGTAGATAAAAAAAGTTAATGCTATAAAAATTGAAATTGTTTAAACAAAATGATAAACATTCTGTGTTTATAAATTGAAATTATAAGTACTTAATTTTAAAATTATACGCATACACACGCGCACACACACACACACACACACACACACACACAAGCAGAAGGCACAAAGGTCTTTGTCCAGAAGATCTGTTAATAATTTTTATATCAAATAACTTGGTATCAATTGCTGGTAGAGTTGACATATCTTAAAGCTATAGTATCAACATGAAATAAACTCACATTACATCCTACATACTGATTTTCAATTTCACGACTCTCAATTCGCAACAAACTCCAAAATATAATTACGATTTACAGCTGGTGTAACAGGTACATATTGAGGGGCGCATCATACCATCAACTTAATCGTTATTCTTTGCTCTCGAGTCCGCGAAGAAACATTTCACATTCGTTTGACCCTCCAAGTGGATATTCAAAATCCCACCAAACGAAAGGAGTACCACCGCTTGGAGGGGCTGTAATTTTATTTATGCAGCGCGTCCATTGTATTGAAAGTAAGAACCGAGAGCAATACAACAACATTACAATCAAGCCATAAATAAGTGGGCGAGGACGAGGAGGAAGAGGAGGCCGACGAAACCGTTGAAACTGCATCCTCGAAAAGCAGCGCCCAGTAATCCCGCAGTGATAAATCTATCGAGCGGCGGCGGTGGCGGGGGCGGCGGCGGCGGCGGCGGCGGAGGCAGCGACGACTGCAGAAAGTCGAGAATGACCTCTATCGGACCTCCCAACCCCCATCGACTATTTATAATGCTCCCCGAGAGCGCGGACAAGGATCTTGCGAGCCTCCATCTCCACTCGGGAGTAACAAACTACCGAGGCGCCAAGGTGTGTGCGAAACGAGGAAATGCGCGCGTCCCTGGAAAATAAGGGGAAAAGTCTTGCTCTCCATTAGCGCCAGAATCATCTCGTGTACGTGCCGTTGTTGCACTGGAGCAGCTTACCAGATGCAATGAAGGATGCAATTGTTGTACGAATCGGTGTCGAGTCGCCCGCTCTTTGGTTATATTATTCGGTTGTATGGGCCCGTTGTAATGAAAGTCTCGTCCGGGCGGCCAAGTTACAACGTGACCAGCCCTTACCGAGGCTTATAATCACTGACTCTCTTTACTTTTTCAATGAAATTGATAGGCACCGAGGACGGGCTTAGGTCACAATTTTTGGTCACTGTTTAGAATGAGATAGCGGGTACGTTATGGATGGTTGTGTTGCCTGGATGTATGATCATTCGCAAAACCTGCCGGTCGATGGTGACTCTTTAAACGAGATAATTAAATTGGCAATTGGCAGTTGAAGAAGCGTCGCATATTCTCGCTTAGAGCTGCTGCGAAAGGGAAAATGTAACGAGTCGAAAGTTATGATTAATAAGGCATGCTATTGATGTTTGGCCGCATCTCGCTGATAAAATTGATCACTCGGGGGGGTAACTTTTATAACTTGGTTGATTGAGAAGAAAAGTTTTGAAATTTACAGAACTTTATCTTTGGCGATACATCTTTATTCAGCATTGATAAATAATACAAACCGAAAGTTTGAGAGGTCTCTTGTTCACAATGTATATTATTTGGTTAAAAAGTTTAAGTATGCGTGACATTTTTTTTTTTACTATTCAATTTCAGACATAACGTATGAATAATTCTTGATTATAAATATTTTTTCAGCTTTGTTCGAACTTTATTATGAAAATATTAACCTTCAATTATTTAGATATTCAATCAATTAGCTAGTTGTTATTAATTTAAATTACCGACTCTCTCTCTCTCTCTCTCACTCCGTACATTATGAACGCCGGTATAGGGCTCTGTTTGCGAATATATTCTTGAACGTAGATTGGTAATTAATATCTTTGTTTTATAGATTTTCCCCTCCAGGCTTAAATCTCCTCGCTCCGTTGAATAATATAAGTGGGCGCGTATCTGGATGTGTGTGGGTGAATGAAAGGTTGCGCGAATGACTTTTGCAACACACGAGAGAAAGACTTTTCGCGTCATTGTGGATAAATGACGCGCGCGCACGTGTGTGTGTGAGTCTCAGCGCGATGGATATTCAAGAATTGATACATATTCAAGAATTCATTAAAATATCATTTTGAAATATTAAATTTGCAAATGGAATACTTAAGAGATAATTCGTCAGATGCGGAAAAGTAAGTAAAAGTAGTCGGGTAGCAGGTATAGAGTGCGATAGTAAGGTAGTAGTGGCGACATCAAAGGCTGGCCCAGCAATTCAAATTGATTCGACGGACTGACATTGGAAAGAGATAATAAAGAGTACAAGCCTTGTCCGTATGAGAGAGATCGCCCTCCCGGAAATGAGCGGGCAACATTAAGAAATTATTCCAAGTGAAATTGGCAAAGGTCGAAAAACTACTTCAAACAAATCGCAAACTGAGGAGTCGGAAGAAAATGCTCGGAATAAAAGTGAAAATAAAAATGCTCAGCCCTGTAAAACGGCAGCCGGGGGGGTGAGTGGGTGGAGGAAAGGGGAGTCATACAAGGAGGCAAAGAGAGCAGAAAACTTCAGCAGTAAAGGAAGTTTGCCGATGCGCTCCCGGGGAAGCTCAGAGTGAAAAATCGCGAACGATCAAGGATCGCACTCTCGCCCACTCCTCCCTACGGGGCTATCGCCCACTCCCCCCTACCCCGACAGCCACCTCCCCCCACTCTGCACTTCCGTAGCCGAAGATACAAAATTCATGGGGACGTGGGTGCAGGACCGCGAGATGGATCGAGGTCGGCGAGGCAGCAGCGGGATTTTGAGGTTAAAGCCGTCCTGGAGCTTCTGCAGAAGTTTGCTGGCTGAGGGGATGGCTGAGGTAGGAGGTCCCTCCCTCCCACTTTGAGGCTTCATTGTTAAGCGAGCGGATTTGCATTGGGAAGGGTAATTTAGGTGGGGCCGAAGCCGGCAAGAAGAGCGCTTTGTTTATTTTTTTCGGGGTGCAGGTGCACCGGCTGAAATCTGATTTTTTTTAATTCGCGGCGAACGTAATTCTCCTGCTCGGGGCTTTGTTTATTTTTTCTTGCATCTCTCCTTCTTTTTTCGCTTTTCTTTCTTCTCTTTTCTTTTTTTTTTTCTTTTTTTTGTTTTTAATTATTTACAGGGGTGTCATCGAAGTCGGGCGGGAATTTTCAAAGGATTTTTAATTTTTAATGGAATTGTTCGCTTAGTGATATGTTCAAAATTAATTTATTCGGACTCTCAATGGGCCAAGTGCTCCGCTTGAAATATACACACTTTTAATATCCTTATGGTAATTTTTGAAATATCCATTTTTAAATTTCAAAAACTTCACGCTTCTATCCACGATTTATATAAAAATGTTACTATTATTTTCAGCCGAGTATATAAAATATGTATGCTCGAGACTCTAATAAGAAAAATGATTTACAATTTCGAATTTCACGGCACAGTCATTTTAACGATTTACTTACTTGTATCGGCATAATTGCCATTATTTCAATTATACAGAATGCGCAATTTTTATTATTATTATTATTATTATATTTAATAATTTTAGGTTTTTTTTACCAACATTCGTGGGCAATATTAATATATTAAAGTACGGACAAATTCAATAATTTCTTAAATAAGTCATCGATTAATTAATCGAATTGTACTTGGATTGTAGATCAATAGCTTCTTCAGCTTTGTGATGGGTTGTATGAAAAATAATTATTGGACTATTAAATATCGTTAAGATTCATCATGCTTTAATAAAAACAAACTCGTTCTAATGACAATAAGTATATATATATATATATATATATATATAAGTAGATATACTTTTCATTTAAGACTAAAGGTAATGTATAGACATTAGCTGTAACAAAATTCTGAACTATATATACGTATGCAAGGGTACTTACTTTAAATCTAACCTAATTCAGAATTGTCTAATAGGTCAAATCATAAGTAATTTACGATTCAAATTCAAATCAAAAGTAATTTACGTTACTTGATATATTATTTAGTATATGAATAAATACAGCCAACGTGACATTATACAGCATAAAACTGATTTTATTTCTACTAAAAGTTTGAGATGTTTTCAATCTTGAATTAATGTCGTATATCTTACAAGTGTATTTACAAGCTTAGAGGTAGTTTACAAAGAATAAGTTATTTACATGCTTTTCTCTATAAACATTTGTAAAAGATTTAATATTTTTGAAACGTATTGCTAATATTAATAATCATGAAAGCTGCAAAACAGCATTATAACGTTGATTAAATGAATTTCAATATGCGCAAGGAGTTTGGTATTTTTCCATTTAAGAAAAAAGTAGTTCAAAAACTAATATTACAGCTGCAATTATGCACTGCAATGGCAGTGCATTTAATAAGTAATCGCTTATGAAAGAAAGAGCACAAAAGAGAAACCATACCTTTAATAAAAGATAAGAGGTATCTTCGAGAGATATCCTTGGGTAGCCGCAGCTTTTCCTCGTAGTCCTAAACAAACTTTGTATTTACGTGGAATTGATTCTAAAGCATAAATACTAAGTCGTGCGTTTCAAAACTTCATTTACGTTTCGCCCTTACTTAATATCGAGCCAACTATTTCCTTTCTAGACTTTATTTCGACATTAAGTGTCTCTTGACATCCGAGAGCTATGAAATGACAACGAAAAGGTCTTTTTTAAATTAATTTGCTTTTAATATCGTAGTGCTCGTGGTACGCAAATAGCCTGCAATTTTGCTTAAGAGATGAAACCAATTAGTGCAGTTTTAGCGTGGTTGCGCACGATGAATTGACGTTTACATGAGATGACGTTTGTCACTACTTATGGATGATCACTTGTTCCTTGCAATTAAAATTAAACAGCTTATTATCACTTGACATAGAAAAAAAAAAGAAAAAAGAAAGAAAACGCAACCACATACTTACAAAATGTGTACTTTATCAGCTTTAAAACATAAAGCCCCAATAAAAAAGAAGAATTGTATCTCTATACGACATTCTCAAGGGGCCTTTATAAGACGTACATTCTAAATATTATCTGAAATCTATTTATGTGAAAAATCGCAAAAAGCCAATGGCGAAGATGAGCTTTGCATAAACAAAGGCGTATCGATCGCGCGACTGCGACGTGCTAAGAACTAAATTTTCAAAAGATCTTTGCGTTTACTCTTGGCTGGAGCCAAACAACCCACAAAATCGCATCCAATTCATCCACAAAACGTGGCTCACAATCTAAAAACTCCATCACCGTGAGTGGTTAAGCATCGGATGCGAAAATAATCGCACATAATCAACGACCGAGAATAAAGAAGAAAAAAGAAAAGGAAGAGAAGCACTTTAAGCTTCAGCGGCTCTCCGAAGAAAGCGTCCTCGCCATCTCCACGAGCTTGCGAGCGAATACACCCAAGTACGTGCCCCGATGTCTGTAAGAAAAAGCGCTTCCCTCCTCCTCCTCCTCCTCCTCCTCCTCCTCCTCCTCCTC
>JAPYYT010000930.1:0-34892 GCA_030522565.1 Ceratosolen corneri
AATGTACATTGCAAGAGTTACATTGGCGTAAAAAACATGGCAATCACGAAATACGAGATATTTAAACATAATAATCACAAATAATATACATAATATAATGAACAGATATTGTAGCAGAAATAACATACAAAATGAAAATGGTATTATATCGTGACGACTCGGGATTCTATCAAAATCCCGAACAAATACACATAAATTTATAATATTGGTAAATATATTTCTTAAAAATATATTAATGACTTGTTTGTATTTTACAATAAAGCGTTTAATATAATTTTTTACAGAATACTAAAAGACATTATTTTATATTAAAATTAGTTATAAAACATTGATTGATATTATCATGATAATACAAAAGGAATACAAAACAATTATTAATTTTTATTTATATTTAGGAATAGAATAATAATTTCAAGAAACTTTGCAAGTCCTTAATATAAAATTTATAAATTCTTTTAATAATCTGTCAAGTTTTTGTTTAATTTTAAATACGTGAATAAATCAATAAATTAAAAAAAATTTTTTATTTGAAAATAAATAGAGTCAAAAGATATTTAAAAATATCTGTTTATTTTGTTCATAAAGAATTAGAAATTTTTATATTTTTAAATTTTTATATTTTGTATATTTTTTATATTTTTAAATTTATATTTTATATATTTTTTATATATTTATTATATATATTTATATATATTTTATATAAATTTATATATATTTTTAATTTTATATTATTAAAAATGTTAAAATAAAACAGGCTGTATATTTATTCAAAATTCATAAAAATATGTAACTGTGAGATTACCTGTTAGATTGTATAAGAGCATACATTTGCATTAGTTTCGATATATAAAACTATACTTAAAATGTATTTGCATATTTAAAAAAATCAGTACGTATATAAAATTCTAATTTTTTTCATCGATTTTCTATTATGAAAAATCAATAATGTTCAAAAAAATAATTCGTACATTCAACTAAATTTAACGAAAACAAATTACTTATTATGATAAATATATTTGTATTGAAAGCTATCATAATTGAATCTATAATTAAAGATTAACTTATTAGAAATCTAGTATGAATATTTATTTATTATTTATATATTAGTTACTATCTGAAAAAAACTTATTATAAGTATATTATTATAACTACTATACTATTATAAGAATGAAAAGAAAATAATTCTAGATACTAAAATGAAGTCTTGTAATATTATAATACATTTCAATACTTAACTCGTTAACGTTCCTATTAATCAGTTATTCAATAAACAATAATATAATTACATTAATTATAAAATAATTTGTAGGCATTTATTACTTTTCAAAGACCACTGTGATATGTAGATGTGTATATAGATGTCTATGACTATTGAAGATGTTGCAATTGAATGTTATTTGGATAGGACATTGTTTTAAAAGATTATCTTGCGTACTAATATTTATAACTACATTATTGAATACTATTTTAATGTATTAAAATAAAATTCTCTTGCGAGTTCTTAAAAATTATTCATATTAAAAAATATTTAATGTAAAAGATATACTGCTGAAAATTAAGAATATAAATTTATAGTTCACTTTCTGTAAAAGTTACGATTAACTAATAAAAAATGTGAATTCCATAAGAAATTTCCATATCTTGTAGTACGTTAATAAAATTTAATAGTTAATAAAATAAGTTGGTGTATTTATTTTATATCATAACCATGAATATATTAAACATAAAAATGGAAGTGTGTTGCAAAAAATTTTATTTAAATTAAACCTGAATGAAAAAAACCGTTTACATACAATCCAGACTATACAATGTAAAAGATTACATACTATTCGCGGATGAACTGTAGTCTACACAACATTATAATATCTATTATTATTTTTGTGATATTTTGAGTATGTACATATTGAGATTCGTATATTCTAAAATACGTGAAAATGTCAATGATGAAAAGATGCGCATAAAATACATGAGGATATCGATATTTATCTGCCCTATCCCTTCATTAAGATGGGTATAGGCTCGCACGCGAATCGGTGAATACATATGTATACATTCTATAAATGCATTTGATCCTTTCTATTGATAATTCGGTCACGCATGTGGATACGAATGCGTCGCGAGCATGGTTGACGTCACAATATCTTCTCTCACCTCTACTTTTTCACTCCTTTCCCTCCATTTTCCCCCCCTTCCACACGTATACACACACACACTCTCTCTCTCTCTCTCTCTCTCTCTCTCTCTCTCTCTCGCTCGTTCACTCACCTGATGCACTCAGAAGTAGCTACTAAAATCGATTTGCACACATTCGAAGTCCTATCAGCTTGTGCAAGCGTCAGAGATGAAGAGAGTGAATGAGAGAAAGAGAGAGAGAGAGAGAGAGAGAGAGAGAAGAATCGACAGCAATGTCAGTCCTGTCAATTTCCTTACTCTTGTGCGAGAAAGTAATAATGCATCGACCAACTGTTGGAGAGGATAGACATGGAAGTCTGGTACGCGCGATCAGTTTAGGAGGGATGGCAATTTCGCCGGATATTTTTTTGTTAAGCCGGGCAAGGGGACCTATCGTCAAAGTTATGTCGGACTTGTCTACCGTGTCGTCAGGCTAATTTTATATTAGCCCTTCATGTTGTATATCTGTATATCGTATTTTTTATATTTTCTTTTGCTTTTCACATTCTGTCAAGAATATAAACGATTATGATTATTTTTTTATATCGCTTTTTATCAATACTTTGATGCTTTCCGAGATGCATTTATTTCCTTATTTTAAACATTAAAAACTCTACTATTAAAAGTGTTTAAAATTAATTATTAGAAAGTAAACATGAGCAAATATAGGCTGAAAGAGCAACAATATTTTCAAATAGCAAGTAATGATTTTAAGAGTTAGCAAAAAATTAGAAGCATAATTTTATACAATGGAAAACATATTTTCAATTGTGTATAAATATCAAAATAATAAATTATATATATTTTAACGAAGAAAATACTTATATCCTAGAATATTGAGTAAAAGTATTTCTTTAAGAGAATTAATCGTATTAATTTCGTTCAAAATAGTAATCACCACAACAATAATGCAAATTATATCGTCAAATAAAAGTTACTTATAGCTTTCATAGAGTTCATATACTTCAAATCGCATAATAATTAATAAATTAATTAATAAATTAACAATGAATAAATTAATAATTATATTATTTTAAAATTTATACGATTTTAACTTTATCTTGAATGGTCTTGAATTATTATTAGCAGTATTCCTTTATCTTGAGGTGCAAAACCTTTGCTATCATTAGGATGATACTGTATTCAAGATTTCTTCCACGCAAACGAGCTATCTTGAATGAAATCACGTAATAATTGATTTATTCAATCTTTAATTAAAATTTTTTAAATATATATTGAATTGATAAAGTTTACATTCAAATTTTATGCTTGATAAAATACAATAAAACGCTAGTTAGATGTTGAACCATAATATACGGTTGACTAGCTTCACGACACATTTTAATATATAATGCAAAAGAATTAAACAATTAAATTTTTAAAAGTAATAAAATAATTTAAGTTTTTAAAAAATAATCATCTTTATCAAAATCCGATTTACTCATATATATATATATTATATTCTCGCTTCTATTTCATAATATCTAATAAAACCATAATAATAGTATAATATTATGCATACAATTTAAATATTTAAATTTATAATATTTATTGTTATCATTAAAAGTAATAAGGATAAATTCCTAAATTTATTTAAAATATTGAAATTTTATTATAATTAATACATATATTCATATATACTTTAAAACCATAAAAAAATTTTAATTACAACAGAATATCAATTAAAAATTTACGTATTACTACAGAAAATGTATTTATTAAATATTTTTTCTAAACGAATGCACATTTATTTATATTTAAAACTTATTGGAATTTAACGACTTTATTTTATGATTAAAATATATATTTAAAGATTTTAATATATAATAATTAATTATTTTCAAATATCATAAGTTTTATTGAAATTTATATTTTATATAGAATTTAATACAATCATTAAATCTTATTTATAAATTATTGTATAGTAAATACGAAATATATCATTATACAATTTAAACAAAATTTTTAAATCTTGGTTCAATATATATATAATATAAATAATTTTGTAAATATAAATAATTTGCAATATATAAAAATAATACTTTAATAACAATACAAAATAATATTTTGTTCGATCACAATAAAAATTATGAAATGAAAATTAAAAAATACTATGGCTTAATTTTATTGAATTGTTTTTTCGGTATGTATAAGTGAAATTAAAGATTAATATTTTTAGCTTTCTTACAATAAATATTCTGTATATAATATTTTTATTCTACAATTTATATTTTACAATTTTATTCTTATAAGTATTATATTAATATTAATAAACAAAATTTGTAAATATTTTTTAAAACCTGATAGTAATAGCTTTTATCTTTAATGAACTACAACTACTGGTAAATAATAATTAAACATGATTTAGCTTATCAATAATACATATATACGTAATAAATTATTAGCATTTTCTGCCGAATAAGTAAATATTATTAAGAACCATTGTATTACTAAAATGGAAAATTAACATTAATCTCGCTAATTACTTATCGTTTCTCGGTAATTATATTTTATTTTATATAATATATAATAATTAAAAAGAAACATTTATATGTTAATAATTTGAATATTTTGTTTAAAAAAAAATTATATGTTTAAAAAAACCAATATTTAATGGCATCATAATTACTTAAAAATTGATTAAAAATACAAAATTTTAATTATATATCTTTTAGGTCAATTTATTATCATAGTTTGCAATATTACTTGAGTTTCTAGAGAATTATTTATCAATAAGTTTCATAACACTCGAATACTTTGTTAACAGGCTTTTAAAGGCAACATCTTTTTTTAATTTGTCGATTTAATAGTAGATGATAATAAAAGTTAAAAAGAACCTTATTACAAGTCAGTTTCTTATTATTCAAAGTATACTTTCATGATAATGAGAACAGTGAAATTGATAACGTATGATTAGTATAATATCATTTATGATTTGCGAAATAGATAGCATTTTTAATATACTATATACTATTTAATATACTATAAATATTATATTAAATATTGGTCTACTTTATTTTCTTTATTAATTACATTAGTTATATCAGTTTCTAATGAATTTTAGAGATTGGAAATTCATTGATTTTTCGAGTCGAATAAAAATGCATCTGCCGGCGCGATAGAAAATAAAAACCTTATTTTAAAAGAGTATAGCTATGACAATAGCAGAGAGTTGAAAAATACTTCACTACCGCGAAAACTATTAGTAGAATGTAGTATAGGCTCCTTACACAAAGATATGAGGACGGCTCATGGCTCGTTACTGCGTTATATGACACACGCTTCCGGATTTGTGGGAGTCGAACGTTCCAATGCCAGTGAAAGCACCATCCAACGTTAGTTTTCTCCTCGCGAAGGAGAAAAAAATCGTTAGTCAACATAAGACCATTGGATCATTCTCTCTCTCTCTCTCTCTCTCTCTCTCTCTCTCACTCTATCTATCTATCTATCTATCTATCTATCTATCTATCTATCTATCTATCTTTCTTTATCTTCCACCTTTTTCGCAGTATACACACAGCCTCTGCCCCTATTCTACTGCGCCTGGTTACCCTTTCGGTTCGTCTCTTAGTGTAAGTGTGTGTATATACGGTCGTGAAAACCGAAGAGAAAGAATCAGTCGCGAATCGAATTAACAATGTTTCCAGTTCAGTGTGGTTTCAACAGTGGGGTCCAACAGTGTGGTTCAGCGCGTCGCTTTATGTATTTGCATGAGGAACATGGGGTTGGACCCTGCTGTTCATTCTTGTCACTGATGTTGCCCTTAGAAGAATTTGACGAGTTTATTCAGAAAACGATTTTGCTTCTCAAGAGCTTTTTACCAAATAAAACCATCCCCGTTTATTCCAACTGCCAAAAAAAGAGGGCAATTTTTGTTCAAGTCGAATTCGAGGTTCTTGTCGGAAAATTAATTAATTTAATTTAATGATTTCATTATAACAAAGATTGGCATTTCTTTATATTACAGATGTATCAATTAATTAATTCACTGCTCATATACATTTTTATTTATGTATATAATCGTATATAATCGTTGTATATAAATAATAAATATTTAATTTTAGAATTAATTCTAATTAAGTACTTAATATTTTTATTCCAATGCGAAAGCCTGCCAATGAAATGAGAATATATTATATAAAAATTCGCTTATGCGTACATGCATGCGTGCGCATATATTACATTATATGTACGTATACAACGTGTACGTGAAACAATAATTTGAAATAATTTTTGGGAGTATAAAGTTCTGTTAAAAATTTTTGTTTTGCGTGCATGCACACATAAGCGTATTATAAATATCATAATAATATGTGCTTAAAGCATATATGTAGTAATTAATAATAGACGTAGGTTTTTTCATTTAACATAATACTGCCTACTAATAGTCCAATAAACCGTTAATATACCTATTTTCATTAATTTATTTTTATCACTAAGATTTCAATACAAAAAATTGCAAAATTATATATGATAATAAGAAATCTGAATTTATTCTTGTCTTCCGTAAATATTCTCTTTTTTCACTTTCACGCAATTTCATAATCGAAACATTTGGTAGATGTTCACGGACAATAATCAATTGCAAAGTACAGATCTAAAAGGGAACCGAATAACAATGTCAAAAACTAGCAAGTAATTGAAGGAGACAATTGTAGAGAAAAATTAAAAATAAATATAGAATTTTTTTTTCTCCCTTAAAAATGCTACATACCTTGTACACATAAATGCAAACATTTACACGTATGATAAGACATGCGAAATTATAGTGCAACGCGTCAGTTTCCAACATACTACAAGTGTGTTTGTGTGTACGTGCGAGATGTGCCGGGTTGAAGGGATGAAGCGAGGAACAACATCAAGTACTCCGCTTTTTTCTTACTTACTTTCCCTCCTTTCCATTTTCCTTCTCTTCCCGACCAGTTTCTGAGATAGAGTGAAGAGCTAGGCGAGGGTACGTCGGATTCGGTTCTTTGGATTCTCTTACCGTACCCCCAATGAAATGCACACCACTGTTCCTTCATTTCTCCACTTCTTTCCTTTACTATCAACGTTACTATCTCTTTCTCTTTCTACACCCCTTTTTCCTACTGAGCTACTACCGAGCGCTTATAGCTTTCTTCTCTTTTAACGAAGAATTCGCTCAATACCTCGACTATCATAACTTCCCGCTTCTCATGCTTTCTCATTCGCTATCTCTCTCTCTCTCTTTTTCTCGCACTTCAACTTTCTTTATCTAGCAACGTGTCGCTGTACCTCTTTTTCGTTTTTAACATTTCGTTCAGCATTATTCCCATTGACTCAACGAACGAATGCAAAAACTAGTTGCCATTCATCTCAACATTGAGGAGTGGGAGGTCTGAATAGAAGTGCATTTCATCGTTGCTTTGTTTTACATACCTACCGTCCTCCCTACCACTACCGATTTTCCTGGACGGACATTCTCTACCACCTTTCTCCTTTTATTTTTTCTGCCTCCACTCCTATTGCGTCGCTTCCGCACTCGTATACCTACACTTAATCTTACTTTTGTTACTTCATATATGCACGCAAATTTTCTTTTCGGTCAGTCGTGGAAGGTGTTTTGTTGATAGCTTATTTATCCTGCTGGAAACTGGTTTTTCATCGCTTTTAATAATAATGGGTGTCTCAGTGATTCGACTAGGTTTTTTAGCCTCAACGAATCGAATCTTGCGGAATGACCAGAATCTATACTCTAAGCTCAGAATTGCTTTTTCCATTTTTGATTTTAAAAATATGTATATATCATTCATTCTCTATTAATGAATGATTAAAAGTAATTAATAATTTATTTTAGTAATAGATATGAGTGTTGCATGCTGTCTTCCTTGATATTCCTTAATCACTAGGCTATAAATTAATCTTAATGCGAAGCACATAAATTAGTAACTTAAATAAACGTAAACGTAAAGTTTATTATATATACAATATATAAGCACTTGTCAAATCTTATACGTTAAAACTCAAATCATTAAACGTGTAACTTTAAACTCAAGTTCACTGACTGCGTGCTTATAGCACTTTCCAAATAAGTAAGAAGAAGTAAGATTATAATGAAAAAAAGATATTATCTTTCAAGAAAGTTTATTGCACTTAATTCTTATTGTTTACATGCAAAATCTGAGGCTCTTAACCTTAATATTAAATGAAAAATACTTCAAGTCGATACGACTATATTTTTAATATTCTATTGACGTTACTGATTGTGAACTTGATTTTATTTAAAAATATTAGCTTACTTCTCCCTTATACAAATTTCCAACCAATTTTATTTCTTATTAATAATTTTATGACCGATAATATTTTCAGAATAAATAATTTTTATAAATAAAATGAGATCATTGAACCGAACAATCATTTGTGCTTTATTTCTTTACTTACTTTGAAAAGACAAGTTTATCGCTACTTATCACTTTCTCATTTGTGTAAATTAAATTGCGGATAATTTCTATGTTATGTTAAAATATATTTAAAAATAATATAAGATAAAAGTGTCATTCACCTTATTCTACTGATTATCACCCGTAATTTAAATCAATCTTTAAACTTTTCATGTATTCGTTTTAGATAACTTTTGATTTGAAATTTATTGTATATATTTATATATCAACATTTTACATACGATTATACACAAAAATTCAGTTATAGTTAAAAAAAATTCGTTATAAATATATTAAATTTTTACATTAAATTTATATTTTCAGTACTTTTTTCATATGTTTAAAAATAATTTTTCTAAATTATTAAAAAATACAGTTAAAAGTAATTTATATATAATCACTATAGTGTCTATTAATTATTGTACTGCCAAAAATATGTAGGTCATATTATACGTATAATTTTAAAAAAATGTTTGCATTTTCATTGTAATTAAATTCAAATATGTTCTTACTCTAGACTGGACTTCTTTCCTTTCATCAATTAAAGTGTAGCTAGTTTGAAGCTTAGCTCTATATATTGTAATTTTAAAATGTTTTAAAAAAATTTAACTTCCAATGACATATTTTAAATTAAGGAAACAAAAATTCTATATTACTTAATTTCATGTTAGCAAGTGACCAAGATAAAATGTAATTATTAAGTACTAGGGTTATTCTTGAATTTGAAATAAATTATGCACTTTATGTAACAAAGAATTATGGTATTTATAAGTTTTTAAAATTTTAATTCAAAAACTAATTATTGCGAGTTTATATTTTATTTTATATAAAAATATGTAAAATACTTTACGAAAAATTTTGAATTGAAAATTGGAAGAATTTTTAATAATTCACAAATAACTTTATATAGTGCTAAATATATCAGAAATTATGAACATTTTTAAAGTTTCTATTATATTTATTTCATTGAAGACAGTAGCTTACAAATAATAGATGCAGAATTTGCAATACTATTTATTATCAATAATTTTTCTGTTTTTGTGTGATATCATTATCTTATGTTAGCAATTTTCATAAAGTTGACGTGAATTGAAAATAAAGTACTAGGATGAATTAATAAAATAAAAAAATACTTGGAGACAATAAAGTATATATTTTGATTAATTATAAGTATAAAGTTTCTTTAAGAAGACAATATTTACATTATACAATATTTTATTTAGACAATATTTTTTAAAAATTTTTTATCATAAGCTTTTTTTTACGTTAAAGTTGTTTGATGCACTGGGTATGAAAAACTATTGATCTTCAATATTTGACAATATTAAATTATTGTCTTCATTTTCATAAAATAAGAAGAGTAAAATTTCATATCAAATAACAATTACTTCTGTAAGACTGAATTAAAAAAAAATATGTTTCGAAAAGAAAAGCGAGAATTCGATATATCGTAAGCGCTATTTAGTAAAATAATACTATCCTTCGGATTCACTCGTTTTTTCTCTTTTTATATCTTTCTTTTCGTTTTATTTCTTATTATCTTGCTCTCTGTCACACTGGCTTTTTATCTATATTTCTCTATAGAATTTTCTAAAACTAAATCATGGAAGCAAAATGTGCCAGCTTGCCTAGTTCGTCCTTCTCCTTTCCCTTCCCATCGAATTGTCACTATTGACATCGAACGTCGAAGCAACAGTTCGCTTCCCTGGCATACCCTCCATTCCTTCGACTTCATCGTTTCGTCCCTTTTTATCTAATTTCAACAAGTTTCCTTCTTTTGTCACTCGATGTGACCTCTGCAAAATAGATCGTTATGCTTTACATGAGAATACAGATTAAACCCTTTAGACATAGATTGACTAAAATTTAACGCTTGTCAAATAATGCTCATTTATTTTTACTTTTAAAAAGTCTTAATTAATTAGTATACTCCATATAATATATTAGATAATTGTTCGTTGTCAATCACTACGTCAATGTTAAATTCAGTCAAATGTCGAATTATTTAAAAATTATCCATCACAAAGTAAGAAGTCTTTATGTCTTTAGAGTATTGAAATATAATTCATAAATTTGATTATATCTAAATAGGACTACAATTTTCTACTCCTTATTTCATATTCCAAGCGCTCTTATTTTTAAAAAGCTAAATAGTTATACCTTCTAATTAATTTTCTACCTTCTACCAGATCTAACTAGTTATACCTTCTATCGTTGAATGCAGTGTATACGTATATGCATTTTAGAAATGGTATATAGAACAAGAATCCTAAGACACTTTAGAAGTTTCCTTTTTTTCGTTTTCATGCTCTACGGAAACTAGCAGTACCTTTACAACAATATGCTTTCTTACTATCTTCTATACCCCTATGCCTGTTACTTTCGCTTACATTTCAATTATTGGTATTACATTACTGCTGCTGATTGAGCTCTGATACAGATATTATTTCATAGAAAGTGAAGCTCTTTGTAAGAATTTTGATACTCGGTTCTCCTATCATACACCATGGTAATGTAATGCTAGATATCCAACAAAGCTCATTCAGCAGCTCTTCATAAATCCATTAGTAGCAGCTTCTCCTTTTGACAGTTTTAGGTCATTTTAATCACTATTGTTTAAATGACTTCAGTTTAACCATTAATAAAATGCAATGAGTTTTATGATTTAAAAAGTAGGTTGAATGGATAATAGTGGTTAGAATGAATGTATGCAACTATTGGTGACAAGAGCTATTTACCGATATATCGAAAGCTGAGACAGATCAAAGAAGATGTTAACATATAATAATTATAGAGAAATTTAACAGAATGACTCATTGTAAAATATTTTCTTTATTACAAATTTTAAGCTTTACAGATACACCGTAAATGTGAAAAAATCTATGCGTAAAAAAAATATTGAAACAATGATTTTTTCACATGAGTACATTTATTTATTTATTTATTGAAGTTTTACATTCTTTCATTGCAATTAGCTAAATACCGTACTTTTATTCGTTTACTCTTTATTCTGTACTATTCGTTTACTATTCAATTTCTCGAAAATAATCGTCAAATTAAATGAATTTTAAAATAAGATTCTTAAAGTTTGAACCAGACATTTCAAGTTTTTGGTTAGACAAAAGCTAATAATTTCATATTTGAGAAACATTTTTCCTCCGGTATTATATTTAGATAATGTTATTTTTTTCTTAAATGTATATTGTTTTGACAATTTACTTTAATTAAGTAAAATTATGGTTACATATTGATCAATATCCAATTTTTTAAAATCATCAATTATAAACCATTATTTAATCCTGAATTTTCATAAATTGGGCATCATATTCAATTTATATCTTATTATTGAAATATAAATAGGAAGCATTTAATGAAAATATTAGGAAATTCAATATGTTTCGTTAGATACAAATTTTTAAATACAAAATAATTAAAATTTCTCAATTTAAATTGATTAATGTGTAATTAATAAAAATGGTATAATTGCTAAATCATGCACTAAAACTTGAATTTAGGAATTTTATAAAAATTTGATTATTTATTTATTTTTTTATTATAGTTATAAATATTACAATCTAATGGTTATTTAAAAAGCGTTATAAAATAAAATAGAAGGATAAAAGAAAAAGGATAAAAATATTCTTTAAATAAGTTATGTGCTTGTAATTGAACAATCCTTCTCTACGAAGTCAGAAATCTATTAAAAGTTGAAAGGTATTATAGAGTTCTTCCGTTAAATACATAGAAAAGAACAGAGAAAAAAAATTCTGTAGTCCTGTATCATAACCTCAAATTCCACGTTTCAAAATTATATTAATGTTCTCGCACTTTCAATGTTTTTCTACAGATGTCTACGGAATAATGAAACGCCAACCAATAGTCATTTGAATTGGGTGAAAGATTGAAACATAAACGTAAACGTAGAGAACTGCTAGGTGCAGCATCATTGCCATCATCCCGACCCCACACCCCTTTCACTGACGCGTATCCGCATAATCAATTAGCCCATACCAACATGAAATTTCATTAATTTTTAACGCCAACTAATTAAAACGTTGACAATCGTCGCATCCTGCATTTACGTGCATACGGCCGCTCCAAGGCTAATCCGGTCAATGTACAGCCAGCGCCAGCCGCAACGGCAATAGTGACTGCTAAAAAGCGAAACAAAGAGCGAGAGGGAAAGAGTTGGCGCAAAGTTGATTCGATATTGAGAATACCTTGAGGCGGAATCCTATTGAGAAGTTTTACTATTGCCGTGAAAATTTCAATTCGTTTGAATTTGTAATGTAATATATTTGAAGATTTAATAAAAAAATCTATTCTTGCACGTAAGTGTGTGTGCCTACATGTACGCAGTGTAATTTAAACGTTTTATTTAAAAGTCTAATTGTCATATGCTCTATTTTTCGAAATTTTGTGAACAAATAATGTCGTTCTTGATTAAAAAAGCTTCAAAAATATTGTATGTGATAGACTATTTTATTTTTAGATCTGTTGCGGTATAATGTATTAAATATGTTATATAAATATGAAAACTATGTGTCATCATCTAGCGTTATCAACCATTTGTTCACCCTTCGGTACTTTTTCATTCCAAATTTGTACGAAGCTCAATACTTTTTTAATAGTGCTTTAATTATTTTTATGGCGAATAGTTTTGCAAAGCTATAACTATCATAAGTTTCCGAGTTGATGAATAACTTTTGACTTAAAATTTGTGTTACGTGAATTACTAATAATAATATCTAAGAGCTTATGTTTATGAGCCCCAAATTTACCAGTATAATTCATTAAAATGCATTGTATGTAATTTGATTGAATTAACAGTTTAGAATTCAAGTAAGTTATTAGCTTTACTCAAGCTTCCGAAATATCTTCTCAAAATAAATATGATTAAAATATCGTACTAATTCTTGAAATTTTATTTTCATTAAATGTTGTTACGTTTCGTGTGATATTGGCATATAATATCTGCAAAAAAAGATGATCGTAAGGAAAAAAAGAATTTTCGGCAAAAAAAGTTCTTAATAGATATTTTAGACATGCGTACTATCATTACAATTTAAAAACTTCTTACAAGCTTCTATCCTTTATCCTATGCTTCCCCGCTAGTGCACATACACGAAACGTCAATACCTTGGCTCAAAAGTCGGCCTTTCCGTCCCTTTCTTCTGCATTAAGTTATATGTGCATGCGCATACACATGGACACACGTAAACTTCCACGTCACTCACTCTAAAGCATTTATATCTCTGCAATTGCTCGCATTATAAAAAAGTGAAATTTTTATTATGCTCCAATTACAACGCGGAAAATATTAAATTGGCATTGATTAACGATTTGTTCATTAATATTATCGCAGCAAAAACTTTTTTCGAGCGTTTCAGTTCCATTATTGTGTTTTTATATTTGATGGATGTAATGAGCTTAATAATTATATTACTTTTTGACATTTTAATTCCATTTATCAAATAATTTATAATGCTGCTTAAGTAGTTGTTTGCAGAATCGTATTTCTTTACCAATAGGTTAAGTGATATATTATTTAATACAGTGAGGAGATTTAATCAAATTTATTCACAAAAAAATTATTAATTGCATCGAGTTGAAAAATCGTATAATATTTAAGAACATAATAGTAAAAACTAATTTCTTTAACTATGATATTTCCAAAAAGTTTTACATAAATATAATATATTATGTTAATTATCATTACAAAAGAATAACACTCTTTCCACCACTTAAAATTCATAAAGAACAAACTTACAAGAATAAAGAACAAAGTACTATATTTGAATTTTAATTTTTATATTTAAAAATTAGTTTTAATATAGAGTAAAATGGATGTTTTTAAAACTAAATATATTTATAATTAGTTCTTTTTTTAATATCCTTACAAGCTTTCACGAACCCAAATAATTAATAATAATTTATAAGCTACAATGTATACTAACATAAATAGTCTTTTTAGTATAGTGTTAAAACACATTACGAACCTAATACAAATTCATAAATGGGAAAATACTTAAAGTAAATTCAAATTTAGAAAATTCCGACATACACATTTTGGTCGTGGTTAAAAAGATTGCAGGCTTTTGAAATGCGGGGGTCGCGGTTAGCAATCGCTCGGAAGCGAACAATATTCGAGGCAGCAGTGAAATTTTCTTCATGCTTCTATTTCGCTTCAATGCGTTGAAAATGCTTTGTGAATGTTTAAAAGAAGGTGCGACTGGTAGTGTGGCAGAGGTTGAGAAAGGTACGCCTTTAGAAGACGAAAGTGAAAGTAAATTAGTTCAACAGTAGAGTCCTGCACAATGCACTCCAAAAATAGCGAGGACCGGGAAAGAAAATTGTCACTCTGCGGAAGTGAGAACCGTCGAGTAACGCATCAAAGGATCCATCAAATTAAAAACGTAATTATAAAAAGGCGCCTACTCGCATTTCGCTACTCTCTTATTTTTTCTTTCTACGCTTGGGCGTATGAAAACATCAAGGAAACGTGTGAAATACGCATTAGAGGTGATTCCTTCGCCATCGGGAGCGTGCAAATTTTTCGTTATCGTATATGCCCGCGTGCGTTTGTATACTTGCATACTCGAATGGTATTTTTCTATTCGTGCACGAGCTTAAAAGCAGGCGCTCGCAATATAACGCGTCTGTTTGTTTATACCGCGCACTTTATTAATGTAGACGCTTTGTAATATTATTACATGTTTACAGTCTTCGTTGAACTCGTAATTCAAATGTAACTAACCAAACGCTTATTACTGATGAATAACCAAGAGCGACAAAAATTAAAAACTCACGCTCTTTCGTATTCTTTTGTGTTGGAGTTGCATACTAATTAGAAACTCTCGGAATGTCATTTTTAATTTGAATTATAAGATTTCATAATTATTGAGGCGCTATATATATGTATATTATTTCAAATTTATAAAACATCAAATAATGAAATGGCAATTTCTTTAAAAAATCCAATAAGCTTTGTAGCCTTGAATATTATTCGAGCAACATAGATTTCATTTCGAGTATACCAACTATTACTTTCGGACAGACATACCAAAAATTGCAGTAAAATTTATAACAGTTTAATAGAGAAAAGTCTTCTTAGAAGAAACGGAAAAGTTCTTTCCTCACTACATTCCATAGGCGGCATTGCATAGGTTTTACATTTTCGTTCGTGTGCGCAATCTGTCGCACGTAGAGCAGCAGCAGTAACAACAGTACCTCTAAGGCACCCTTCGAGACCCAAAAAAACGAGAGGTGGAGGAAGGAAAAAGCTATCGATCCGACGCCACCGCCGACGCCGTCGCTGCCTGCATGTACGCGCTATTTTTTAAGCGAGTCAGCGAAAGAGAAAGGGAGAGAACCAGAGCTCAATTATGAAATGGTTGAAATACGCGCCAAGATGCAGTAGCTGTACCAAGCAACTTATACGCATGCATACACTAAGAGAGAGTAAGAGAGAGAGAGAGAGAGAGAGAGAGATGCCTCCATATGCACATGTATTACGGCAATGGGGTAGGACGAGACATGTGCTCTCCTGCTCTGCGAGCTCAACGAATGTATGTATGAAAGGTCTTACTTTCTCCCTCTCCCTCGCTCGCTCTTTTTTTCGTACGCCTTCTATCTTTTTGGTGTGCGTATGTACAGTAGCACGCATAAATTTGATTCGATGATGCACGCTACACTATACGGAAAGATAAGATTGTAATGTTTAACGAAATTTTTAACGTTCTTCAAGCCCTTTTAATTTGAAATATTTATTAATTATATTATATTACATAACTGAGCTCAGTTTTACATATTTATTAGAATATAGATTTTCATTCTAAAATACAAAATAAAATTAAAATTTTTTACACGTAATAGCTTTTGCTATAATAATTTTAAGTATAGAATTTTTAATTACTTATATTTTTTTATGTATACCACAAAATCCTTAAATTAAAATTTATACAATAAATATTACAATGTTATTGAATTTAGAAAGTTTTATAGGAAAGAATTTCATATATTATTCATGGAAGTGTCATATGATAAATCATAATTTATTTTTACGGAATGATAATTTTAAATTATAGTGTATAAATCTTGTATAATTCATAACCGTATACATTTTTTCTTTATCCCTTACATGTCGCATAAATTGCTATACTTTCTCATTTGAAAAAACATAAATATTATGCATATTGAATTAAAAAATATAAGTAATCTCGACACTTTTCGGTATATAAAAAAAAATATTTTATAGAAAAAGAATCCGTATTGTAAAAAAATATTAGTCTCGTTTTCCAATGTAAAATCACGACTTTATTCGAAAATATTTATGATTGCAACTGTACATCCATACTATTTTTCTTCATTGCCAACGTCTGGCTTCTCTGCTTCCGTTTTATTCGAATCGTTTCGTATTCTTTTCCTTAACAAGAATAATAAAGAAAGATAATTATGAAGTATGGCGCCTATTTATAATATAACAATATTGAAAATCGGAACAACTTTTACGTTCGATATTTTCATAAATCGAATAACTTGTTCTTCGATTTTTAATGAAAACTAAATTTATAGGTTACGATATGTAGAATATTTTATATTACATACATAATATACTGCTATTCATATTTTCATAACTACTAAATAAAAATATAAATTTAGATAATACCCAATATTTTTTATTTGTATGTTTAAAAGTATCTTGTTATCCATTTATTTGAACAGTGTCGTTAGATATATTGAATTTCTATATAGATTTAATTATTATTCACATAAATAAAAATTTTTTATTTATTTAAATTATTTGAACCTTATTTATTTAAACTTGATAAAAGTTTTCAGTATAAAAATTGTATTTATTTTGAAAGTATTAAAAAGTATTTCAATAAAAAATTTTTTCGTTATTATAAAATAATGAATTATTATAATCTTAAACATTTTTACTCTCATATTTATTTAAATATTTTTATATCACGGAGAATAATTTATTATTAACATTCTTTTAATAAAAAATATCACGCATCTTATTTCAATCCAGCTTATACACTTTCAACATACATTTATATATATATATTTTTTTTTTCTCCAATATACGTATATATATAATTCAGAAAATAAAAATATCATATTCTGTATAGAGTCAACAAAAAATTTGTCGACATAATGAAATATAATAAAATTAAATATAATGTAAATTCCATTGTATAAGGAAATTTATAATAATATTTAAGGTAAGTAAAAGTATGAGTAAAATATTCAGAAATTCTAATATTTTACTGAATCATATTCTGAGATAAATTTTAACACTTATCTCGTGCATCGATAATAGGCTTTGATTAACAAAATTTATGTTACCAATACACTTTGTTTAAAAAAAGGGAAAAATAATAAAAAGCCCTCCCATTTATCCGCAATGTTCTTTGCCTTGCAATGTACATCGTCATCCTTACCCTTCCTTTGTATTTTCACACCTTCTTTCTTTCTCTCTCTCTCTCTCTTTTTCTCCCTCACTCTTCGCTGTTCCCCACTTTTTCATTTCAATTCTACCCTTTCTTCTACCCTTCACGAAATGTCGCGTGAAAAAAAATTCATGAAACGGCCCGCCTCCACTCGCACACTTCTTTTTTCAGGTCTCTTGCTTCTTCGCACTCTGTTCTTCTCTCTGTCTTTTTTTCTTGACTTCTACATATATGTGGACATACATACATCTCTTACTCTTTCTCTCTTGAGAGTCACAGCAATTTAATTGGTTGTGGCGGTACACTCGAGAGCATTTTTATTAAAAGTATCGACAGCCTTGCCTTGTTTACGACTTCGGGAATTAATACTGTGGTCTCAGCTTTACGTTAGGCGAGCATGCGTTGCTTTTCCCGAGCGAAAAAATTTCCACATATCCTATTCTATGTGAGTCGCCCACTCTTTTTTCTCTAACCCCATCTTTTACAGTGCAACTTTTGACCCCCACACGTGTACTGTCTCGGGCGACTTTTTTAAAAATCCCATTTTATAATTTCATCATATATTATACGCAAAAATTATTCCTTGGAAAAAAGAACAAGGACTCGGTTTTGCAATGGATTCTTCTTCCATCTCATGTAGAATAAAATTATAGTCCGAATTTCGCGCCAATGACCTCATGGAATTCAATAATCTCGTTGATAAAACTACACTTAGAGGCTTTCCTTTGCTATGATCTTCCTGCTTGTATCTTTTTTCAAATTTTTTTTATTATTCAGTTGCTTTGTCTTTTTCTTCTCGTCTTAATAGACGTTGCACTTGCACAGTTTGAACGTGAAGTGTTAATGACGTTAGTTTTTAAATTAAGAATAAAATACATTTTTATGATGCAGAAATAGGTATGATTTGTTTCTTAAATAGCCCTATTAGATCAATAATACTTATTGTAATAGAGAGGGGAATATAATTTTTCGTTGATTTAACGGTTAAAAAGTTTCCTACTAGCAGTTTCTCATTGGACGCCTTTTTTCTCTCCTTGCTTTTGTTAGTGTTGAAATATTTAGTTTGTGCAGTATTAAAAAAAATACAAGATTTCATATATAAATTTGTAAGAAGATAATTAAAAGCTTTAATATAATTTTAATAAAGGCAAAAAATATTACTTTTTCGACATATTTGTTATCATGATATAATGAATATACTTTCTTTATGACCATATGACTATATATATCTGTACTGCCTAAGCATTTGGTTTTATATTATAAAAGTAGATTAGAAAAATTCTCAAATGCAATATCTACACGAAATATATAAATCACTTAAATACATTTAGAAATAATATTTTAGTAGCTCACACAAAGTAACATAAAATACGTACCAATAGTTTACGCATTAGGATAGGATATAACAGTCTTATTAATCCAAGAACATTGATGATAATATAGAAAACTTAACATAATAGCCTTTAAAATCTCTTATGCATCAACATCACATTCGCTGTTACGTGCCAACATCGTAGACTCGCGCCTACTACTTCCACTCGTAAGTAATAAAGGAAATTCGAGGAAATTATAGCTGTGAATATTACGCGAATCATGGATTTTTCCGCCAGATCATAGGTAGATTGTTTTGATAAATTCCTAAATGTTTGTTAAGAGGTCTGCCCGGTTAAGCAAATTTAAAACTAGAAATCATTAGCCTGTAAATGGATATACACGATTTGAAGTACCACGAGAATGCAAAGTTGTATGTACCTATACATATATACGTAAATTTAAACTTATAGTTTTGGTGTTTAAGTACCGCCTTAAAGAGTTAAATAAGACACTAAATACTAGCATTAATATGATAGTAGTTTTTGATTGAACGTATTAATGTTTTTGAATAGGGATCACATAGATCAAACTCTTCTTCAAAGACCATTTTTTTAATTTAAAACCAAAAAGTAACTTTGAATTACTTTTGAAAAATTTTTAAATAATGAAATTAAATACTAAAAATATAAATGTTATATAATTAATGAGAATTTTATAAATATTACATAATAAATATTTTCTTAAATTTAAATTTATTATTATTATAATTATATCTAAACTCATTTCTAAAGAACTGTAGTTTATTAATTTACCAAATATTTAGTTTATTAAAATTAGTTATTTAAATTTTTATGTAACAATCTTTAAATAATATAATATCATCTATACTGTCATAATAGCTTTTGAAGGAAATAGCGAAACTAAAGATTATTATGAAAGATAACTACTTTCATTACTAAAATATATAATATAATCGTTTCGTAGGAACTATTTTACAAAATTGAAATTTATTTTTATATAACAGTTTTATAGCATATACAATTCTGATTTATAAGAACATTCAAGGTCCTTATCTTATATCATAATCTATATACAAGATCGAGTTAAAATTTTTTAATACAAATACAATGATAAATTAAATTTAAATAGCACTGTCTTTAGAATTTATATTTCAATTATAAATATTTTTAGATAACATTAGATATTGAAAATAAATATTTCAGTGCATTTTATTTACTTTTTATTTCTAATAAATTATATAAAATTTCAAAAAAAAGAATATGTTTATTTATTTAATCTAAAGAATAATGCTAAGCATTTTCTACATAAAAAATATATTCTAAAACTTGACGTAAAGATTACTGATCTCAAAATAAATTTTTAATTAATTATGGAAAGCATTGAATAGAACTGTATATTTACACTTACTTTATTACTTTTGTATTATTACTATTACTTATCATCTTACTCATTATTATTACTTTCATCGTAATAAAAGTATGTTATTCAAAATATATTAATTAATAATTGTTTAAAACTATTAAAAATGTAGTTAATTAGTTATATATTAACAAATATAAATTCTATAATGAATTATAAAAGTACTGATAAATATATAAGATGATAAATATGATAAATATAAGAATATACTTGAAATTATTATGAGTTTATTTTTACTTTATACACCATTCGCCTTTTCTTATCTTAATTTTTTGTCTAATTTTTACTCTCTTTGTTTTGAAAGTAAGTTTCAAATATCACGAGCCTAATCATGAACATACGTGTCCTATATATACATATGGCTGGTGAACTCATAAATACACGTCACTAAAAGTGAATAAATATTCTAATCGTAGTTCATTAGGTACATTTTACATTATAATTATTATCGCAAGTTTATTAGTTGAGTATTTTATTACGGTAAATTCAAAACATCACTGAGACAAAAATTTTTGTCTCGGTGAAAAGTAAATATTTGTCCTTTTTTTAATTATTATGATTAAAATTACAACACATTTTGCATAAGACGGAATAAATTTTAAATAGTTCTTTAATAATTCATTCCGTAATAATCGATGTATAAAAGCACTATAACAATATCTAATATGTTTTTCACAGATTATGATCACATTAATAACTAATTCACAATCAAGTTTTATACTAAAGATAATTTATGAACTATTCGGGTGTAATATCACGATGCATTGCATTTTCGAAGAATTTTAATATACTCTTCATTATGAAGAAAAATACTTATTCTGCGATTCAATAACAAAAATAAGCAATTTACAACAAATTATGAAAGATATTTATTGTAAATGAAAAAAAAGTAAGGTATCTAATCCAACAAATTATGTTTGGTATGTATATATTAATTTTTTTTACAATTATATTACAATCATATTATACGTATATTTTAATAAATAAATTTCTCAAAATTCAGAATATCTTTTTAAAATAAATAATTTAATTTATTAAAATAAAGAACTAAGTAGTGTATATAATAAAATGTTATGAAAAGTATTAAAGTATATAATAAATTATATTTTTTTAAATATAAAATGTAACATATAATAAAAATTTAAATATCATAAGTTTGGCCATATTTTTAAAGTGTTAATATATATATGTACAAGGGACTTGACCGTAAATGTAAATTTTAACACTAATTCATTAATTTACTTAAATATATAATTTATTAGCTAAAAGCATAACAATAAATAATTACGGGGCCAGGTCTGATCTAAAATTAGTATTAAATTACTTAGTAGTGAAATTCTTTGAATTAAATTGAGTTTGTCTTAAATATAAGCTTTATGATAAAGGAGTTCAAATTTAAATTGAGCGAGTGAAGAAAACGTCTTGATGGGGAAGAAACTTTTTGAATCAGCAAATACATTTGGTAATCCATTATAATTACAAGAATTAACTTTTTTCGATCAACTAAATTTTAAGAAAGTTCAGTAAAGTATGAAAAGAAAAGAAATGTTCTAGGACAAATATTGAATTTCTTATATTTTAAATCATGGAATTTAGCTGAGAATTCATCAATAATGAAGTTTTTCAGCAATTTTATTGTAAGTTCAATCTTTATTCTGAAGACAAGATACAAGGAAAATATGGGTGATGGATAGATATAAAGCAGCCGATATTGTTTACTATGTTTTCGTAACTTGGAATTGTAGCACAAAGTGAAGCGTGATATTGACGAGTCCAAGGAATCTCGAGATTCCTTCAACCATATCTCACTTCCTTCATGTGGCGACAAGCGTCATTGACTTTTCGATCAACACTTACCAGCGTTTTTGTAAATTCGCGAGGTAGTCTATCTTTCAGGTCGTTAGATTCTTACAATGACAATTATCAGTCAAAAACTATGTACAGAACTAACACGAACTATTCAACTTTATCTGAATTTTTATTTTATTTTATAATATATACAATCCTAAGTGTACTATTGATACCGTATACATGAAGTAATGTTAATTCTGCCAAGTACATTAAGATACATTATTCAACTATTAATACTATGGTTAACAGTATTAATTAAAAATACATAGCTGTTAGTATATTAATTAACAATGATAAAGTAATACAATTTATAGTTTTATAAGATCATAAGATTTTTAATATCTTTGCCAATAAATAAGTTAATAATTAGCTAATTTAATTTGAATGCACAATATACAGATTTTAGCTACACATCGATGTACACGTGAAATGATAAAAAGCTACTGTTTGAAAAAGGACATTACAAATTATATTTTTTACTTATTAAAACAAGTGATTATTGTTAAATTAAATAATTTTATTATTTACAATTAAAACTTTTTCAATTAATTTAATGAAAATAGCTATAAGCAATAAAATACAATTATAACTAAATTGGAAGTTATTAATTTATTGTTAATTTATATATTTATTTTTGAATAAATGATGGCTGTTTAATATTCAGATGTATAGGAGGATCAGAGATGATAATAACAAAAGTTCAAATTAATCGTTGATGAACGGTCCATTTTAAAATAAATTCTAAAATTTCCGTGTCTCCCGTTTTTCAGTGCATTCGACGTCTGAACTTGTCGGACATTCGACGCGCTGCTCGTTTACATCGACTTCACGCATACGTATGTGCACATTCGAATGCTATCGTGACGAAAAACGGGCGTGAGTTCCTAAAATTTTCGAGCTTATCAGATTGTTATGTAGGCGAACTATTGTACTCGAGTCGAGCGGTTTCGAATAGTGCTCGACCATTATTTAAGTCTTTGGCATGTTCGCTCTGTATGTAAGTATTCGACTACGATTGGTAATTTTGAAGTTCATTGTATCGACATTAATAACCATTTCTTTGCTAATGCAAGTTTTTCAAATTATTCGACATACCAATACTTACTATTCTTTGTTTGAAATTTTTCTAAAAGAAAATATTTTTGAAAGGTAATTTGAGTTAATTCATGAAAGAAAGTATCTACATATTCTTCAATTCATATTCATATTTTCATTTAAAAATTTTCACTATATGTGTGAGTGTATATGTGTATTTATTTAAAATATCAATAAGCGCTTAGAAATTTATTTTTTATATATATTTTTTTTTTAACTCAATTTTATTTTAGACATAATATTTTTACTAAATAAAAAAACTAAATTTTGTTTATAGTATTTCCTAATATTATATTATTTTGTACATTTTTTTTAAATACATACATATATATGTGCGTGTAAGTATATTAGAGGAGGGTATTTGTGCTTATAATAAATAAAATATAATTGACATTAAAGAAGACACAAGGCACTCAATGTATTATCGAACAAATTATTAAGTTATATATTTACAACTTATGCGTTGTATTCCTTTAAAAATTAAAGCTTAAACATTCAAATATCTTTTAGTGTCAGCTAATATTTTTGAACAGCAAATAATAAACATTTTAAACAAGAAATAAATTTCCACAAAACGGCTGATAATTAATTTTCAAAAAGCAGAATGGGGACAACCGCGATAAGGTAAAGTTCTCACTGACGATAGGAAAATTTACAGAATCTTTGTCTGGCTCTCATAATACTTTCAAACGCGTTAGATATGTGTAACTTAAATATTACAGAGCAAAAGTTCCTAGTACTTGTCTTAATAAATTATAATAGTCAGAATTTCGTTTCCTTAAAAAAGTGGAGTTACATGTGCGCCACCGTTGATCGTATGACAGATAAAGTAATGGCCCGGTTTTGCAGCCTCCTTCTGGGCGCTCACGATTTTCAAATATTGCACTGTGTCATCTCGATGTTACGTCTTCTCATAATGAATAATCCTATTGAGGTTGGGCTGCGTGAATGCCGTAACATATCACTCTCTGTCAACGCACGGAACCGCCATTATATCCATTTTGCCGCGCGAGTTTGAATGCTTCTTGAATTTAGGTCGCCATATTGTTGAAAGCTCTTTCGAATGGCGCGCTGCAATTCCCTTCCATCTCTGTCCCTCCGTGGATCCGTGTATTAACCTGAACGAACGCATCGACAAGCGCTTTAACAAAACGTACATTATCAATAGCCTACTTCTATCCAATCGTTATTCTTTTTTTTATCCCACAATATAGCCTTCATTCCCTAGCCAGCCTACAGTCCGTTATTTGTCTCTTGTTCTTGAAAGAGAAAAGAAGTTATAAAGAAATTTTTAATAATTTTCTTTTGTTTGAACGCACACTTTTGGGGTCATTGGCGCAATTCTTAGCGATAGTTATACTTTTTTACGTGACTCGCGCGTAAAAACATACACTCCACTCGCAATACGTATAGATGTAATTTCTTTTTTTTTATTTCAGACACTGAGAGAAAGCAGAGTATTTTTATACTTAACTTCGATAAGAAGTCACAGTTCTTTGTTCATAGATATAATTCAAAGAAAATTGCTGATATCATAATTAATACTTTTTCTAAAATTTGTATATTAAAATTCTAAGAATGGTATTACTCTATAATTTGCAAGCTATTTGATGAAAATATGTTTTTGTATTTAGATTCTATCTCCAACAATTAATTATTTAATGTAATCATATTAAATAAATTCATAGAATTATACGAGGATTCACCTGTTGAGTTAAATAATGCCAATTTAGTAAATTGAATAAGAATTACATCAAGTTAGAAACAATACTTTTAAAAATCCTGTTTAGTTTAGGAATCATTCGATGATGGATTTAAATTTTATATGTATTTTAACTTTTATTTGCAATTCATCATAAACTCAAAATTCATATTTATGTTATTTAAAATTAATATTAATAATGATAAATAAGATTGCAAATGCCTCGTTTTAAAATTGAAAAAGTAACAAGGTATAATTATAATATAAAATATCAAAAATTTTTATAATAAATTTGAATTTTGTATATTATAATAATTGTAATTAATAACAATTATATATTATAATAAATTTTGATCTTCGAGATTTCTAAACAGTGAATTTAAATTATAAAAACAAACAATAGTTTTCATTATTCACGAACATTGATCAACATAAATTTCTTTTTAATAAATAATATTAGAGATAATTTTTTAATGATTGAAAGTCAAATATATATTAATTAGTAAATATTATTTATTAAAAAGAATATTTTAATATAAAAAAATTGTTAGAAAAATTATAAAATTAAAAATAAAATTAAATTTTATAATCTGAATTAAATGAAAAACACATTATCTTTATTTAATTCAGAAAATTTATTATTTTATTTATCTAACTACATGAATATTTTAACATAATATTGTTGCTATTAAATATGTTTCTATAATTTTTATGGTATGCATTTCTATTTTGAAGTTGTCAAGTTGAAGAATATCATTGAAAACACATGAGAAAAAAATAAATAAATAAAATGTGTGAATCAATGGTGGGACCTTTTACCCGAATATGTATTACCATTGCAAACCAAACCAACGTGCAATTTCGAGATTAACACCTAAACGCGAGTGTAATGATCACAAGCTTTTCTATAAAAATATGTGAAAGTAGACAGTCAATAATATAATACCATGGTGATTTTATTTTTGTTAGTCTCAATTTATAAAATCTTTTGATGAAAAAGTAAATCAAAGCTAAATTGAGTCCACATGTTCAACCAACTTTGGACTTTTTTAATTTCAATAGTACAATCTTACGAAATAATTGAAATTTTCATTTCAATGAACTCCTTTAAGCCTCTATTTTCCATGTTTAAATTGGAATTTAAAGGTCTATATTGATTTTCCATATTATTAATAAGAAAATATTAATAATAAGAACTACAGGTATATTGACTGAAATCTAATTTAATCTCGTCAAGGTAGCCTAAATTATTAACAAATGGAAAGATGTTTTTTTTTCAATTAAAATGTATGATACAAAATTAGCTTACATTGTAATTATTATAAAATGTGTCATTTCAAAAACAAAGGTAAAGCTGTAAAATACATTTTCTAATCGATAATATAAAATTAGTTATAATGCATTTTTTAGCCTTATTACACAATAATTAAGTAAAATATTCAGATACTGAGGAAAAACGTGTTATAAGGTATGTTTTTACTATCTTCGCCCCGCGACTTGTAAATACATATTATCCTTGTAATAACTCATTAGCACTCAAAGAAAGTCTTACAACACTTCTTACGTGCATTGCAATAATTGATTACATTTATCAGCTATACGTGATTTTTTCAATATTCCAAAAAATGATGCTTTACGAGCAAAATATAGATACCAATCGTATAATTGATGAGGGGTCAATGAGTATGAGATAATAACAGTTTTCAATCTTCAAATTTAATTATGACATCGTACGACACGACAGCGAAAAAACCTCGAAAGAGCATTAAATTTACAGCATAGTTTCGTGCGACTGCTGGTGTATATTTTAAATTGAGGTCAAATCAAATTCTCTACTTTAACCTACTGAATGGAGATCTGTGAATTTAGCTTTCTAAAGCATCTATAGAAGCGCTTGATAGGCATACAAGATCGAATTCAAAGAGACATTGGAGGCTGGTGCTCTTTCATTTTCTATGTCTTCGGTAATTTAAGACCCAAAATAAATACCTCTATTATCAATTGACCCTTTCAAATAACTGTTGAGGATATGGCTTTTATTAATTGGAAAGAACATGTTTATTTATCAATCTAGCTACTGTTCTTGTGAAAATGTTTTTTGTTTCAATTTTTTTGTTCAATTCGCGCTCCTACTGAATCAAATAGCCATTGTTACATATAGCAGCAGCGAAACTATAGTGGAACTATTTGATTCCTATCCTTATTTATTTAAACTTAATATTATTAATAATCTGAGTAATGACTGAAGCTAATGAATTATTAGACATACGCATTTACTTAGGTAATGAAGTATTAAAGGGCTCAATATAATAGTAATTCAAATAGGAATCTTCATATTTCAATACTTTACTCAAAACCCACTCAGCATAAAATTCTTTCTTTACTCAATATCTAGAATATTTTTGTTCGTAGAGTTTTACTTAAATGTTAATTAATTCATTGGTGAACAAAAAAGACTTAATTTTTATGCTTATGCAAATTACTTACTGTTCCACGTTATTTGGAGTATCTATAAATTTTAAATAATACGCAAAATATAAACATTATTATTAATGAGTTACTTGTTGTATTTACTGATTGCAATTATAGGTCATCTTAGCAATTTTTCTACTTAAATACCAATTCTTATTAAGAAATGTTACACTATTATTAATATTTTTTACATATTTTTCATATCATAAGACATATTTTTATATGAAAAAAATCGTAAAGCATAGTTTTGATTATAAAACAAAAATTTTTCATTCTTTTTAAATGCATATAAGATGTTATATAATGAAATTTTCAACTTATCTCATAAGAAAAATGAATATATAATTCAAAAATTTCAAAAAATGTATATAATTTATTATATATAATTTTTATTAACATACCAATATTTAAATATTTTATATTTAAATATTCCAACTATATTTACATTAATTATATTAATAATATTAATTTGAATAATTGTACTTATGAATGATTTTAGAATCTCTTTAATTGTGCTTTGTATAATTTAATGTATACTATAATACCTTAAAATTACTAAAGTAATAAAGCTTGTAGTATTCGTTATTATATTGTTTTTAAAATATTTAACATTACATTTTTTCTTTTTAAATAGTTATCTTTCGAAAACAATTTTTTCTCATTTTTTGCATTTGTTAATAAATACTAATCAATATTGGCTTTTAATTATTTTCAAAATACGTTATATTTTACTTAAATATTTATAGTTATTCTTAAAGCTTTCAATTTATTATCAATGAAACATATTGAACATAATACTTTTATTAATGTCTTTATTGATAATTTGTATTAAATGAATTTGCAAGATAATTTGAATATTCAGAAAATGTATATTTATATATGACAATTGCATACAAATTCAACAATAATTTTTAAAAAAATTACGTGAATAATATAAATATTATTTAAATTATTTCTACTCTATTATATAATACAATACTATTTCATTTTATAAAATGATCCAATCTCTTTCCAATAATAATTTTAACATTATTGATCAACTTGTTTTACTGAAGCTAAAAAACTTAGTAAGTAAGATAAGTCAAATTAATAAACCAATAATATTGTTAACATATGTACTTATGTTAACTGAAAATGCATAAAATATCAATACTTTTCAGTCTAAATTTAAAAATACCTGCCTTAAGTAGTAACTCAGGTTGATTAGTCAGACATTTTCTTATAGATACATTTATGTATTTTAGACCAATTTCTATTTTTACATTTTACAGTTACCAAAACCTTCAATTATTTCCATTTTTATAGGCAATTTATAGGTAATCGTTTATAGGTAAATCGCAAGATCTTTTATGTATACTATACAAAAAATGATTATATCTATTTTATTATATAAAAATACTTAGAAATTTAATGCACCGTATAAAATTTGTACACAAAGTTTTTATATTTTAAATAAATCACAATGTAAGAATATATCTTATAATAATGTAAATATATTGAACTCATTTTGAATAATGTAAGAAGTTAGATTTTCATAGAACAATAATTAAATTTAATTATATAAAAAAAAAGTACAATTACAATTTAATTTGAATGAAAAAGTGAGCATTATTATTATGTAAAAGATAATCTAGATTGAACATGGATAACATTGGAAAATAATATTTTTATAGTTAAACCTAAAGACATATCCTAAAATACAGCTGTCCTCTTTAAAATATTTCATTGTTCTAAATAATGTTTGAGTTTATCATGAATTACTATAATAACAAAAAAATTATAAATACAGCCATTATGAAAACAAATAAATGATAGATTATTTTGAAAAAGTAATAACTTTGAAGTTAAAAATATTGAAAAATAATGAATAAATTACGATTATTAATTACACTTTTCAATCGATATAAAATAGAATTGCATAATATCCTTCACAATTAATTCAAGATACATATTTTTGATTAAAAAATAATCATAGTAAAACATTAATCTAAAAAACTCAGAGAGAGAGAGAGAGAGAGAGAGAGAGAGAGAGAGAGAGAGAGAGAGTAGCTGAGAGAGTTAAATAGAGAAAAAGAAATAAAGGGAATGAAAAGAGCTTAACATATGTCGTTCATTACATAATCTTGTATAACTGCACTGTACTGAGTTCGTGACCAGTTGCTTTCGTATATATCGTTATAGATGATCCTTCTGTTAGTATATTTATATCTACAAATGTATGCATATTTACGTATACGTATTCGAAATAAACTTTTCATCGCATTATACTCTTTATTTAACCACGTTTACATTAATCAATCTCCTCTATTTTCTTATATATATGCACTTACCGTTCTCATTCTCACGCAAATATGCTTTTGTAACATTATTATCGTTCATTCAAGTATATTTACCAATGTTTTTCACTTAATGGAAATTAGAAGTAACTCAGTGGTCAACTATTTTTCGGGAGAAATTTTTTTGTTGGTGGAATTTTGAAAATCCCTACGTTGGTCTCTCCCTCTCTCTGCTTCTCTTTCAAAATAGAAAAATTGTGTAGTAATTGAACTTCAACCTATTTTATCGTTTTGAGATTTATAGCGATAAAAGGTGGAAAGCAATTAAAACAAAAAGAAAATATTAATTTTAATTTATTTAAAGCAAAAACAATTCGACCTTTTTTCGAAAATTATTACTTTTTTTTAAAAATTTGTAAGAATGTAATTATTATATTTTTTAACAAACTATTAAATTATTTTTTAATATAAATAATTTATTATTTATGATAAATTATGAAATAATGTTTTATTCATTAATTTATAGTAAGAAGTCTCTTAGAAAAGAATTTCGCTTAAATATATTAGAACAGAATATAATATTAAACAATGCAATAAACTGAATAATCAATAACTATTCAAGTTTCAGTATTGAAGAATAAATAAAGGTATTCAAATGTAACATTTACTATACTTATTTTAAGAATTCTAAAAATAATAGAAATGTGTAAAAAAAATTTTCATATCGATAAAATATCAGTATTTGTAAAATTTTTCATTTTATTGAACAGAATTTTATTGAATTTTACAGAAAAGATGACAATGGTTAATTTTAAAAATATTTTCCCTTTATTGTAGAAAAATATTTTATATTGATATTAATAGAACGTAAAAAGTGCTTATAAAATATGTTTGTATAAAATATATAATTAATTATATTTATATAATATTCATAAAAATATATTTAATATTCTTATACAAAATAATCAAATTATTAAAAATAGAAAAGTTAGGCAAGTATGCTTATGTATATAAAATTTTATAAAAAATTAAACTAAATATATATTATTCTGAATAATACGAAAATAGTGTCCCATTTGAAATAATTTTCAATAATATTTATTTAATTCAAATATTAATCATTATTTATTATGCTTATTATAGAAATAAATACATAAAATAAATTTCTCAATTGTATTTTTAAGGAATCCATAAATATTACTAGTAAAAATAATTTTACTCATTGTTGATAAAAAAAATAATTTCTTTAATAAATATTAAAATATTTGTACAGTTATAGGGATTCAAAAATTGAGCATTAAAACAGGTCTTGTGGAATATTAATTTTTTTAGTAAGAAATGTTCCTAATACAGGAATTAAAAAAAAAGTTTATTGTAATCATATACATAATTTCAATAAAAATTGGAATTTGTATACGATTTAAACTATCGATTCTTCATTCTATATTACACAAATTTTGTTGTTGATAAGACCGTTACATTAGCTGCGTCTACTTTAACTAAATAAAATTAAACCAATGTAAATTTGCATAAAATTAATACTATCTTATGATATGAAAATTAATACAATTTTTTTAAAAAATTAAATTTTTGTTTAATTTATTTTTATGTCTAAAAACTCATAAATTAAATATAAATTTAATATTGTCGTTTTTAAATAATAAATTTTATATAATATTTTTATTAAAATTTAGTTTTATTTTTTTAAATATTTATATGAACAGAATCCTAAAAGAATGTAAATATTAGGCTATAATAAACATACAAAATATATATCTTTTATTTAAAAATATTTAAATTAAAAAATATATTTGAATAAATTTATGAAAAATATTATATTGAAAAAATGAAATATCTATAAAAATTATAAATTCTTAGAATATATATTTTTTAATCAAGTTAATTTTGAAAGTTTTATTTTAAGATTACATTAACGGTACATTAATTTAATATGTAATAGTTAATATCGTTTCATACGATTACGTTAAATTTTAAATACTAATAATATTAAATTTGTATCAGTTGTAATTAATATTTTTTACATATTTTTCATATCATAAGACATATTTTTATATAAAAAAAAAATCATAAAGCATATTTTTGATTACAGAACAAAAATTTTTATGAATGAATTATTAAATTAAATTTAAAGAATAAAAATATATAGTTTTTCTATATAATTATTTGTAGAAATTCTAAAATAACATAATTTATAAATATGGATTAAAATGTATGAATTGATAAATCTATTTAATTAACAAAAAGGACTTTAAAAATATCTGTTAGCTACAATATCTAATGCTTTCATTCATTTAATATTTATAAAAATAAAGAACAGCCTATAGAGATGGTGAGCAATAAAAATATCAAACTAAACTGAATACCAATAGAACTTCAAAGTTTCAAATCAACTGTAATAAATAATAAATTAATTAGTTTTTCAATTAAATATAAAAAGTATTGTTAAAGAATAGAATCATAGATATCCAAAATAATAAGTTGAATCAACAAAATATGAGTCGTCTAAACAGGCACAACCTGCTGGATCATCAATACAGGAAGGTGATAAGATGTCAAGAAACCACTCTACTCCTAGCGTGAATTCAGTCAAAAAGAGAAAACGAGAAAGAGAGTGAGGAGGAGGGGTGAATGAGAGAGAAAGAGTTGATGCGACAGGTTTCCGCCGTGTTTCCGACTTGCATGGCCACGTGGTTGGCAGAGTGTACACTCGCTGAGAAAAAAAAACGTGAATATTTCGGTTTGTGACAGGAAAATTTCGTCAACAAATTAACAAATTATTGAATAATCAAGATAATTTACATTTGCGTGCATTCAGTTAGTTACGCCATAATTTTCCGAAGAGGTTGGAGGGAGGAGGAAACACGTTAGTCACGGTATAACCGAATAAACGTAATCTTAGCAAGTGTAAATTTCATATATACAACATAGTATTGGTAGCTATTTTCTCTTTCTATTTAAAGAATAATGAACATATATTTGAAGAGTCACGTTACGAAGTTTCCGTTTTAAAAAATTAGAGCATGCAGTCGGCGTTTATTAGTGGACGCGGATCAAACAGATTGGACTTACAAGCTAGTTTGATTACGAACTGATATTTTATTGGGACGTTTTTCTCTGCGTTTGCCTATCGGATGAAGCAGTGGATTGTACTCTATTCGATCGATGACGCGTACAGCCCGAGCTTTTTCATGAGTTTGACATTTTCGTCCTTGCACGCAATTCGTGACTTCGACTTACAAAATTTCACGCGCACTGGATTTCCAAACGGCGTTATCCGCCGCATACAATATTTTCTTTTGAAAACAGATGGAAGCAAGTTTATCATTTGCGATGAAAAATTTATATTTGCCTTCAAGTATATGTAGACCTCTGACAGCATCTAATTTCAGATAACATTGTAATCGTACATATTGTGCGATTACTATTAATAATCTACTAATAATAATAATAAAAAAGATTGCTCATTATTATTATTAATTATTATTTATCTATTATCATTATTAATTATTAGCTATTAGTTACATTTAATAGAGTTTTTATTATTATTTTGTTGCTGTCCTTGTTATTATTATGAGAATATAAAATTATGATGAATTAGGTCATCGTTCATGCTAGGAAAGGCCTAAAAGACATTAGAAATTACTGTAAGGGGTAAACTGTAACCTATTTTTAATGTTAAGATAATTTAGATAAAATTTGATATAGATATATAAATGAGAATTATAGTGTCAACATTATTTAAGACAAATCTAAATCTAAATAGATCGTTTAATAAGCTTGGTCAGTTAAATGATAAGTCCATTACTTATTGTTAAATATTATAATATTATAATGATATTATAATGATCTGTGCTTCACCACTGAAGCTTTTTTTCTCGTAAAACTGATTCAATAGCTTTCAAATTTCATTTTTTTTCATTCAAAAGATCGCCGAAATCTCGATTATGCAAGCACTCGCAAAGAAAACCAAAAACCTTGACAAGAAATGAGAACTTAATGTTTGTTTGTGAAAATTCTTGAAAAGCACGTACTTCAAGGACAAAGGAGATATAGAATATGTGAAAATTACATAAAATTTAAAAGTACTCACTTTCCGTTTTCTACCGACGGGGACAATTTGTGGGGTAGATGGTGTGACCTTCTAGTTTCAGCTCCGCTGCAGTCGTCCCAATAATCTAAATTCTGGTCCACCAAACTTGTCGGTCAACTACTCTTCATCGCGCCATCACAGCCGAGTCCCGGCACTATTCGTAGCCACTCAAATACTTATCATAGCACTCGCCTACTTATATGTGTTACGCCAAGCCTGTAAACTAAGAACCGCGAGCGCGAACGCAAACAAAACCGGTGATGATCACTTGCAAGCACTGTTCTTTCTTTAAATTCGAGTCTTCTATATTCCTTAAGTCATTGTTGTCGTCAAGTGCGAATCAACAGTCCATAAGTTGAGGAGAAAGAGCCGCTGACTACTGAAGGTCGTGCAAGCTTGTCTCAGAGGTCAGAATTATCTTCGTTCTATTTCCTTTTTTTTTCCTTCCACTACTTATCACAGGTTTTTAATATATTTATTGAGAAAAATAAAAGAGGATTGAACCGTGATTCTCACTTTTCGCACCAATTTAACACGCTCACTCTTTATTGTGACTTTAATCTCCCTCTTTCTCCCTCTTTTTCTCTCTCTCCCCCTGCC